>CAUYTI010146667.1:0-11970 GCA_963575145.1 Galago senegalensis | reverse complement strand
AGTTTACATTCCCACCAGCAGTGTAGGAGTGTTCCCTTTTCTCCACATCCACGCCAGCATCTCTGGTTTTGGGATTTTGTGATATGGGCTAATCTCACTGGAGTTAAATGATACCTCAGAGTAGTTTTGATTTGCATTTCTGTGATGATTAAGGATGGTGAGCATTTTTTCATGTATCTGTAGGCCGTACTCCGGTCTTCTTTGGAGAAATTTCTATTCAAGTCCTTCAGTTTCATGTCTTAAGTTTGAATATTTTATCCAGTGAGAGTCTATCTTTGTTAATAGAGAAAGGTCTGGGTCCAGTTTCAGCCTTCTACAGGTCGTCAGCCAGTTCACCCAGCACCATTGGTTAAATAGGGAGACTTTGCCCTACTCAATGTTTTTGATGGGCTTATCAAAGATCAAATGATAGTAAGTAGCTGGGTTCATCTCTTGGTTCTCTATTCTGTTCCATACATCTATCACTCTGTTTTTGTGCCAGTACCATGTTTTTTTGATCACTATCAATTCATAGTATAGTCTGAGGTCTGGTAGCATGATTCCTCCTGCTTTGTTTTTATTTCTAAGTAATGTCTTGGCTATTCTAGGTTTTTTCCTAATTCCATATAAAATGAAGTATTATTTTCTCAGGTCTTTAATGTATGACAGTGGTGCTTTAATAGGGATTGAATTAAAATTGTATATTGCTTTGGGTAGTATGGACATTTTAATAATGTTGATTCTTCCCAGCCATGAGCATGGTATGTTTTTCAATTTGTTAATATCTTCAGCTATTTCTTTTCTCAGAGTTTCATAGTTCTCTTTATAGAGATCTTTCACATCCTTTGTTAGATAAACTCCCAAATATTTCATCTTCTTTGGCACTACTGTAAAAGGAATAGAGTCCTTGACTGTTTTTTTAGCTTGACTATTGTAGGCATATATAAAAGCTACTGACTTGGAAGTGTTGATTTTGTATCCTGAGGTGCTGCTGCTGTATTCTTTATTCATTTCTAAGAGTTTTATAGTTGAGTCTCTGGGATTTTCCAGGTATAGAATCATATCATCAGTGAAGAGTGAGAGTTTGATCTCCTCTGACCCTATTTGGGTACACTTGATTGCCTTGTCTTGCCTGATTGTGATGGCTAAGATTTCCATTACTATGTTGAACAGCAGTGGAGACAATGGACATCCTTGCCTAGTTCCTCATCTGAATGGAAATGTTTTCTTTTTTTGTTTTTTTTTGTTTGTTTGTTTCTTTGTTTGTTTGTTTTTCTGATTGCAGCCATGATTGTTATTTGGCAGCCCAGGCTGGATTCAAACCCACCATCTTAGGTGTATGTGGCTGGTGCCTTAGCCGCTTGAGTCACAGGTGCTGAGCCAATGTTTTCAATTTTACTCCATTTAATATGATATTGGCTGTGGGTTTGCTATAGATGGCCTCTATCAGTTTAAGAAATGGCCCTTCTATGCCTATTTTCTTAAGTGTTCTGATCATGAAAAGATGCTAGATATTATCAAAAGAGTTTTCTGCATCAATTGAGAGAAACATATGGTCTTTGTTTTTTATTTTATTAATGTGATATATTATATTTATAGATTTGCATATGTTGAACCAACCCTTAACCTTGGGATAAAACCAACTTGATCATGGTGTATAATTTTTTTGATGTATTGTTGAATTCTGTTTGCTAAGATCTTATTGAATATTTTTGAATCGATATTCATTAATGATATTGGTCTATAATTTTCTTTCTGTGTTGGATCCTTTTCTGGTTTGGGTATCAGGATGATGTTTGCTTCATAGAATGTGTTAGAAAGTATTCCTTCTTTTTCTATTCTTTAGAAAAGGTATATAACATAGGTACTAATTTCTCTTTAAAGGTTTGGTAGAATTCCAATGTGAAACCATCTGGTCCCGGACTCGTTTTTTGGGGAGATTTTATATAGTTCATGCTATTTCAGTACTTGATATAGATCTGTTCAACATTTCTAATTGTTTCAAGGTAAGTCTAGGAAGGTGGCATGCTTCCAAGTATTGGTCATTTTCTTTCAGATTTTTGTATATCTGAGAATAGAGTTTTGGGTAGTATTCATTATGAATTTTTTGAATTTCTGAGGGGTCTGTTGTTATTTCACCTTTGAAATTTCTGATTGATGAAATTAGGGATTTTAATTTTCTATTTCTGGTTAGGCTAGCCAAGGGTTTAGCAATTTTGTTAAACTTTTCAAAGAACCAACTTTTTGATTCATTGATCTTTTGAATAATTCTTTTGTTTTCAATTTCATTTAATTCAGCCCTAATTTTGGTTATTTCTTTTCTTCTGCTGGGTTTGGGGTTGGAATGTTCTTCCTTTTCCATTTGCTTAAGATGTCCCATTAAGTTGTTAACTTCCTCTCTTTCTGTTCTCTTAAGGAAGGTTTGCAGCACTATAAATTTCCCTCTTAGGACTGCCTTTGCAGTATCTCAGACATTCTGATAATTTGTGTCTTCATTATCATTCTGTTCCAAAAACTTGGTAATTTCCTTCTTAATCTCATCTTTGACCCAGCTATCTTTCAGCATAAGTTTATTTAGTTTCCATGTCTTTGTATGAGTATGCAGATTCCTGTAATTTGTGAGTTCAACTTTTATTCCATGATGATCTCAGAAAATACAAGGAATAATTTCTATTACCTTCCCTTTTAAAACAAACGCAGTCTTCCACAATCTGCACCCAGATCTCACCCCAGGGGGTCATAAAAACACTCCCTTTTCCCACACATAGTCTTGGGGCCAAACCCCTGGACAAGACTAGGAAACTGACTTCACCCACATGCCTTCTATACCAAAACATAAACGACTTACAGTTTGGGTGGATACCTTCTTAGGTTGGGTCAAAGCCTTCACCACAACAAGCAGGAACACCCATGAAGTTGTCTCCACCCTCCTCCACCACATTATTCCTAGATTTGGCCTCCCCAACTCCATTCACAGTGACAATTGCTCAGCTTTCATTAACCAATCACCTCCCAAACCTCCCAGGTCCCAGGAGTTCAGTGGTACTTAGATGTGCCTTACAGGCCCCAATCATCAGGAAAAGTAGAACAAATAAACAACATCTCACCAAACTTAGTGCTCCAACACAAACAAGATTGGATCAGGCTCCTCCCCATCACTTTACTCTGCATTCACTCTATCCCTCGCAAATCCCTCTTTTACAGCCCTTTTGAAATAATGTATGGCAAAACTATTAATCTGGGTCCTGGACCGCCTCCAGACTCCATCACAGGAAACTATTTTCCCATCCTCCAAGAAATCAGGGAAAATCAGAAAAGCAATAAACCAGCTCCTACCCCAACCCTCAGCAGAGAAAGTCAGAGACCAGTTGGCAAGACAACAAGTTTTCCTGACATCTCCCTTGCCCCGCAGGACTCTATGCCCTCACTGAACAGGTATGTCATCACCCCATTCTCGGCAGCACCCTCACAGCTGTTTGCCTCTTGGACCCTCAGTCTGGCTCTATCATGCCCAAATAAAGCTGTGTCCTACAGAAAAACTTCCAGCCCTGGAGGACCCCACTGGAAATCACAAGTACTATCCCCCACCACCTTAAAACTCACCAGGGTCCCTGAAGAGTCTAATTCTCCATAAATGTGTGACATTTCTCCCTGACTCTTCCCTTTTCTCCATAATTTTTCAGGAGATGCCTGGCTACTCTCACATGTGCAAAGCTGGGATGGTCTCTTCAAAGTCTTTAAAGATCTGGCTACAAGGCACCTTCCAAGACTTTCCCCTTGAGGAAACCAAACTTTTCCTCTTCCTACTCCTTTTCTTTCTAGCTACCCCTCCTGTCAATCCTGGCCCTTCTCCCCTCCCCATTGACCCAACTGAAGGCACAGGTTGTCTTGCTACCCAAACCTCATACATTCATAAATACCTTGCCAACCTCCATTCCCACATCAACAATGTCTGATTCTTACCTCAGACTCCTTCTTTTGCTAGGTACACTTGCAACCAGCACACTGTTATGATGTTACCAAAGTCTCTGAATGTTCCTATGGAGGAAAAAGGTACAGGACCAGCAAAAAAACAGGTGCTGGATGCCCCAGAGGTGGAATCAGGACTACTATCTAGTGGACATACCTCACATGTGTAGGATTATCAGATGGAGGAGTAGTTCAGATCATAGTACATCAGCAAGAAACAAGACAAATCATAAAAAAAACTCCTCCACCATATAAAGAATTTGACCTCACTGTCCTGCAAGACTTACAACAACACTCCCTTATTCCCTGGCTCATAAACACCTCCCTCTCAGCTGCCCTGAATTCTTTCTCTCTCCTCTCCCCCTCAGGATGCTGGATGTGCCTTTCTTTCTTTTTTTTTTTTTTTTAGAGCCAGAGTTTCACTTTGTCTCCCTCAGTACCGTGCTGTGGCATCACAGTTCATAGCAACCTCCAGCTCCTGGGCTAAGGAGATTACCCTGCCTCAGCCTCCCAAGTAGCTAGGACCACAGGCACCCACCACAATGCTCAGCTATTTTTTTGTTGCAGTTTGGCAGGAGCTGGGTTCGAACCCCCCACCCTCAGTATATGGGGCCAGCACCCTACTCACTGAGCCACAGGCACCGCACCTAGATGTGCCTTTCTTTATACCAATATCTTTTCAATCCCATACCCATATCCGATGCATATAACTCTTCCATTACATCAGAAAATAACACAGCTCTGTTCAACCCCTTAACTATAGGCTTTCCACCCCTAGTTTCCCCCAATTTAACCTGCTTCAATCTCACCAGTACAAGAGACTCTGTAGGCTTTATAAAACCTGATCTCTATTCCCTCAACTCAACTTTTCCCTTATCTGACTCCTACTGTGCCCCTCCAGGAATATTGTTCCTCTGCAGCCACCCCATCTATTGGTGTATGCTAACCACTCTAGTCTATGCACATGTGTTTTCCTCACCCCTCAAGTCTCTTTTATGAATGACTCCTCCCTAACTCAGGCCTTTATGCATCCCCCTACTTCCAGACAAAAAAAGAGGTGTCTTTCTCCCCATACTCCTTGGAATAGGAATAGTGGCTGGACTTGGCACAAACATTGCAGACATTATTACATCAACCCACTTTTACCACTAACTCTCCCTAGAAATTAATGAAGATATGGAAAGGATAGCAGACTCTAGTCATTCTAAAATCCCAAATTAATTCAGTAGTCCTCTAAAATCACCAAGCCTTAGATTTACTTACAGAAGAAAAAGAAGGCACATGCATTTTGGGGTGGAGAAGAATGCTGTTTCTTTGTCAACCAGTCAGGAATAATCATAGATAAAGTAAAAAAACTCCAAGAACAAATCAAATAGAGATAAACAAATCTTGAATCATATAATCCCTGGTCCTTATTCCATTCCTGGCCTCCTTGGTTACCTCCTATTTTAAGGTCACTAATTATGATCTTTCTCATTCTGTTTCAGACCAGTAGTCCTCCACCTCATCTCCTGATATATTGACCAGGCAGTCACTTGAAAAACAACCACTCAGCTCAGCACCTATATCTCAGTGGTTAGAGTGCTGGCCACATGCACCAGGGCTGGTGAGTTTGAATCTGTCCACAGCCTGCCAAACAACAATGACAACAATAACAAGAACAACAACAAAAAAAAAAAAAAATAGTTGGGCATTGTGGCAGGCACCAGTAGTCCCAGCTACTTGGGAGGCTGAGGCAAGAGAGTCACTTAAGGCCACAAGTTTGAGGTTCCTGTGACCTGTAACACCATGGTACTCTACCAAGGGTGACATGGTGAAACTCTGTCTCAAAAAAAAAAAAAGAAAGAACGAACGAAAAGAAAAACAACCACTCATATCCTTGCCCTACGTGGATATCAACCACTTCAGACTGAAAACCCAAGAGTGTTCCTGTAAACACCACTGCCTTCCCTCTCCCTTCCCTTTCCTTACAGACAGTCCATGCCAACCCTCAACACTCAGGAACCAGTCAAAAAAACACCACACCCAACATTCCAACTTCTTTATAATAGCCTAAAAAGACTGGAATGATAGGGCTCAATGTGGGGACCCAAATAGAACCAAGGGCAGGGACACAGAAACAAATGCACAAGTCCTCCCCAGGAAGAAATGAGTGTGCAAATTACCACCCCAGAACCTTTATATTTCCACCCCACCTTAACCCATGTGGTGACTTCTTTTTGGAACTCAGCCCTCTCACACACAAGTGAATAAAGGCCACATTGCCCACACGGAACCTGGATTCTGCTTCCTTTTGTTCATATCTCAGAATAACCTCTCATTTTTGGTCCCAAATGTCTCAAAGAGATGGTCTCTAAGATAATAAACAGTCATCTCCTTAAGCTGCCAACACATGAATAAACCTCTCAGGTCTGGTTGTTGGATAGCAAGTAGCTGAACCTGCCTTTGGCAACATACTCACAGTTAAATATTGAAATGTCTCATAAGATAATATACTTTATAATCTAAACCCTATATATAAAATCAGAGGAAGTAAATAATATACCAGGACTAAGAGCAAATGGCATGTCTAAATTTTACTGCTAAAAGTTCAGAAATCTGTAATAGTTTTCATGAATTATACACATTTAAGAAATCGATTCAGTTGATGGACAAGCTTGGGAATAATCTTAAAGGTCATAAAGATAGTATCAAAATTGGATTTTTCAAGAATTTATTTTGAAACTTTAAGTTTTATAAATCCCTTTTAAAATTGGTTTTGTTTCCTCCTATTTAAATCTTATCTCGTAACAGTTTTCTTCATTTAAACACTTTTTTTAAAATAGGCAGGTATTATAAGATTTAAATAGAAATGCAAAGAAACTAGAATAGAAAAACAGTATCTTAGAATAGCAAAGTTGGAGGATTTAAACTTCCCAAATTAAAGACTGGCTATAAGGCTGTGGTCAGCAAGACATTGTGGTATTGTTGTCTTTTGTCTAGGGGTTATACACTATTTTGTAAATAGGGAGATCTTGAGAATTACATTTGGTCAGGACTCGGCAGATTTCAATGTTGATTAGCATATGAATGAGTGTATTAACAAGTGAATGTAGTGCCTCTAGCTCTGGACAAAAATGGCAGGAGGTCTACTCCAGAAGGGGCCCAGCTTATATGAAATACTGGAAAAACTGCTTTTCTCCTTTTTTGTTTGTATTCAGAGAGTGCAGTTGGGAGAGGAAAAGTCTGTTTGCTTAATCCTGGAAAACAGGGGCCCTTATCCAGCCCTTTATTGGGGGAACCTCGTATCAGTATTGGTGTTAAAACAGACAAATAGATGGACAGAACTGAATAGACGGTAGAAATAGGCACACACATGTCTAATTGCATTAGTCAGCTGCAGAACAAGACATCACAGACATTTATTTTCTTGCATCAAGGTGTCAGCTGTGTTGGTTTTGGGGGAGGTCTCTTTTCCTGACCTGTAGATGGCCACCTTCTCTCTACGTCTTCACATGGCCTTTTCCTGGATGCTGAAGTGAAGACAACATTCTCTGATGCCTTTTCTTCTTATGAGGAAACCAGCCCTACTAGATTACAATCCCAACCTTATGACCTCTTTCAGCATTAATTACCTCACACCTGAACCCTAAATACAACCCTGCTGGGAGTTAGGGCTTCAACATATGAACTTTGGAGAAATGAAATTCAGTCCATAACAATGATCAACATTTTCTACTAAGTTTTAAAAGAATTGGTAGAGAAAGGATGGTGTTTTCAACAAATGGTGATGGAACAATAGCCAAAGGGAAGAAAAAAGAATTTAATCCATCCATTGCACAATATACCCAAAAAAAGAAAATTAACTCAAAATGGCATGAGACCTAAAACTATATAACTCCTGAAAGCACTGTTAATAAAATGAGAAGACAAACAAAAAGCTGGAAGAATATATCTGAAAATAATATACCTGACAAAAGAGTTGTATCTAGAATACATAAAGAACTCCCAAAATACAATATAAAGAAAACAACACAATGTTTTTAAATGGGCAAAAGATTTGAATAGCCACTTTATCAAAGAAGCTGTATGAATGTCAAGTAAGTATATGAAAAAAATGCTTAATATCATTAGTCATTAGGAAATAGAAAATTGGGACCACAATGAAAAACCACTGCACACCTATCAGAATGACTAAACTTTAGAAACTGACTTTACCAAGCGTTCATGGGTATGGAACATAACTCTGTATTTTAGCAACTACTCAGTATCTGGTATAGTGTCTGGCACAGCCTCCTAAAAAAAAAAAAAAACTGGTCTGAAATTAAAATGGTAGGGTAAAAAGAGAAAGTCACAGCAAAGAAGGAATTGCCATCAATGTGAAATGCTACATGGATGGAAGGTAGAATGAAGAGCAAACGTTCCAATTTGTCAATTTTTTTCTAATGTGGAAAAAGACACGTTTTGGGTGTCTTGTTTAAGAAAATTTGCTTAGCCCAATGTCACAAAAGTTTTGTTCTTGATTTCATAGATAGGCGCATGATCCTAGCCAACCAATAAAAGTCACATCTGGACTCTTTCCTGGAATCTAGGCACTCTCTATCCACTGACAATGGTAAATCGGCAGAATGTAAGTTGAGATCTGATATTGTCTTTGCTACTGAGTGAAGAGTAATTGCTTGAAAATGAAGACAACAAATAAAGAGCATCCTCAGGAGAGACAGACAAGTGCAGCACTCCTGACCTGTGTGATACCAACATAAATCCTTCACTTTTCAGTTGTACCACCTAAAACACTGCCTTTACCGAAGGCAGTCTGAGACATATCCCTCACAAATAACCAAACAGTCCCGACTTATAAAGTGACCTTTCCTGGAGCAATTTTGATAAATGGAAAATGGGATTCCTAACATCTATCCATAGATTGTTCTAAGGAATGAATGATAATATATGTAACTTGCTTAGCACAGTGTCCAGCAAATTGTAATGATTCAATACATGTGTGTGTAATGGGACCAGTAACTAGGCTTTCAACCCAACTAGTGGGTTGAAAAGAAAAGGAAAGAGGAAGACAGGAAGGTGGGGTAATTTTTTAACTGTTTTTGCCAGAAAGACTGCTGGGGAAGGGAGGTAGAGTTAACAGAAGATTTACAGACAAGGAAGTTTTAAGCAGAAATTGTCTTGTGATACTCCATTGAGTTTGTTGATAAAAATGTAGTTTATTGTGTTCAGTCAATATCATTGACTAAATTTAATTTTGGTTGTTTTCCTAACACCTTCAGATTCTTAATTATTATTGCTCTGAGGCTTTCCGATCTTATAAAACTTTATTACCTACTTTAAGAGAATATATGAGAAAAGCACAACAGAATGTTTATGAATTAGACCCTTGGACTGAAGAAATATTAATGAAACTTTCTTTCTTTACACTTAGTACAATCTCTTCTAGAGGCTGCTACTGATCTGTTTTTCTCTGGTACTTCATTTTGCATCATTTTTTGGCAGCCAAACTGATCATATCAAAATTATATCAAGTTATCATTCTATTTGGCAACCAAAGTGATCCTATTAAAATATCGAGTTATTGTTCAATTTTATTAAGTCTAAAACTCAATATTGGGGTTTAGATTAATAAACACTAGATAGGGTGAAACACACTTCTAAGTTATATATATGGCATCATCTTGAATCATATTTCTTTTACATAGACTGTGGTCTATAGATCACAGGTTATTTTGTTACTTCTCCTAAAATTGCATTATTCAAATTTCGATAATGAGCTCTTATATACAGAGTTCCTCAATTCAAAAATCCTATCTTACTGATGATGTAGCTTGTGTCACTATACTAGAAACTCAACAAAAAAAATGTTAATTAGGCTCAGCACCTGTAGCTAAAGCAGCTAAGGAGCCAGCCACATACACCAGCTGGCAGGTTCAAACCCAGCCCAAGCCTGCCAAACAATGACAACCACAACCAAAAAAGAACCAGGCACTGTGGCAGGCACCTGTAGTTCCAGCTACTTGGGAGGCTGAGGCAAGAGAATGGCTTAAGCCCAGGAGTTGGAGGTTGCTGTGAGTTGTGACGCCACAGCACTCTACCCAGGGTGACAGCTTGAGGCTCTGTATCCAAAAAAAAATGTTGATTTGAACTAAACTAATGTCTTGTGCTGCTTCAATTACTAATAAGAAAATGTCTTATCACTATAATTTTGCAGTAGGTGTTTTTAGGGAAAGTAAGAAGGTCAAAGTCTGAACCAATTAAGCAGATCCACACTAACTAAATTTTCATTCTCATACCACCAAGAATTATAACTGTGTAACTGAAAAACATAGCCTTCTCCTTTTTAGCACAGTAATAGATTACTTCATTCTACTTCCTACACACCCCTAGTAAAACTTAACTAAGAAATGAAACTAGAATTCAAACTTAACATCCAACTCAAAATTTCATTGTTTCCAATATACCACACACATTTTTATAAATAGTATTATATATATTATTTCTCCTAACAAGAAACTGAGTAAAACTTCCTCTTACAAATGTTTAAAAATGGTAAAAATGAGACCATCATAAATTTCTGAGATCAGATAAAACTTCGTATCGATCTTCTGCCTCTCACAGTCAGGGCTGTCCTTTCACAGACTTCTTTTAAATTTTGATTCTCTGTAAGAAAACTAACAACTCCCAAGGACCATTAGTCTGACCCCATGGCCACAGGCATCTCTCGAGCATGTTCACAGAATATGTCCCTCTTTGACCTCAAGTGTCTGGGAACACGGGCTGCAACAGCTTACCTCCTGCTAAGCACCTGAAACCCACTGGGCTCCAACTTTTGCTGCAACCAGCGGGTCTCCCTGTTTGGATTATTCTTTTAATGAACAGAGCCAGATGGTGACCAGTGAGTTTACCAGACAACAGGTGTTTCCTTCTCCTTGAAATCTGACTTCTTCATAAAAGAAATACTGTCTCTTCTGTACCTTCCTAGAAACCCATATTCTTAGTATAATCATTCTTTAAGAAATTTTCAAAAATCTTTTTCAGCCAAAATGACTTTTTATGGGTGTATAGTCTCATGCCATTATATGTGTTCATACTTTGTCTTAACTAGATTTTGTGAATTTTAAACTCCAGGGAATAGACAGCACTGTGCATCCCCCTTCTCTACTCCCACTAAGCTGCCTCTGTCAACTCTACCCACACTGCTCTGAGACAATCGTGAGTATTCAGTAGATACTTAAAGATCTTGGCTAATTGTAGTTGTCACTGCACAGATTGAGGTAACAGAAGAAGCTCTTTCCCTAAGGAATGTAAGCTATAAGATAGCATTGGTTAAAATACACATATATAAAAAATTCAATAAACAAGATGCTTTACAAATGCACACAGGACATTAATTTTAAAACATTCATATTATTTTCAAGTAATGTTTTTATTTTTCCACTGAGAAATTAAAAATGAATTATTTCGTTTATAGCTGTCTGTACCTAGGGAAATAAGTGGCGTTTATAGCAGGTTCAAGGTAAGCTACATATTAAACACTGGTGGTTGAGGAAAAAGGAAAATGAAAAGCAAATAAGGGTAACTAAAGAGACTATAGACTTGGAATAAGATTGAAGGAAAAGCTCAGAGACCCAAATGGAATTGGTGTTTGCTCATCACTAATGTATTCTAGGCTGAACTTTATAAACTTAGTATTTTTCTAAGTCAAAACTGATCATATATTGGTAACTTCATATTGTGTTTTCTAATAAATAGTTATATATGAATTAATTATTCAACAAATAATTGATCACACTACAATGAACAGAAAAAAAAATTAGACACATAGTAGGTTGTAAGTGATGTTTAGATTCAAAAAATAGTAATTATAAAGCTACTCTTTAGATAACACTCAAAATCTTTTTTTTCTTTTTTTTTTTTTTGAGACAGAGCCTCAAGCTGTCCCCCTGGGTAGAGTGCCGTGGCATTACAGCTCACAGCAACCTCCAACTCCTGGGCTCAAGCAAGTCTCCTGCCTCCGCCTCCCAAGTAGCTGGGACC
>CAUYTI010146666.1:0-26127 GCA_963575145.1 Galago senegalensis | reverse complement strand
TCTCTTGCCTCCGCCTCCCAAGTAGTTGGGACCACAGGCGCCCGCCACAACGCCCGGCTATTTTTTGGTTGCAGCCGTCATTGTTGTTTGGCGGGTCCGGGCTGGGGATTTGAACCCGCCACCTTAGGTGTACGTAGCTGGCGCCTTAGCCTGTTGAGCTATAGGCGCCGAGCCAACAGTATGTTCTTAATTAGGTCAAGAATGATGTTCCACTTGGACAAAAATATTTATTCAATGCAACAGGTTCTTAAGAATATCATTTTAAATAAAACTAAGTCAAGGAAAAAAACACATGTTCTTTGAAAATAAAAGCCACAGGCCAGACATGTTAAGAGCTACACATCAGTCTTATCTCTGAAAACCTCTGAAATTATTTCAAATAGCCTTTTGTTATTCATTTTAGAATATTAAATTTTAAAAAATCATAATGGTACATAAAATGGCAATGATAGATGGGAAAGACAAGGAGAAATAAAATCAATAAGCAAAACAAATGTCTTACATTTTAATCATTGGATTAAACTTCCTCCCTCATCAATCTTAAAGGAGAGTTTAAGTAAATAATGAAATTGATTAGCATGAATTTCAACCCTACTAATTTTGCAAATGAAGTGCCATAGCAGTTTATACATAGCAAATGTCCAAGAGATGTTTACCATAAGGACAATACAAATAAGAATGGCAATTTCAAGAAGACAAACAAAGGGAGAAGCAAATGATATAGTCTATCTCCACATCTACAAAGAATGTTTCCCATGCCACCACACCTACTATAACAAATAATTAAATAGCCTATTCCTTTGGGAGAGAAGGAGAGAAAAGGAGAGCTCAACTATCCTAAGTCACCAAAAGGTCTGTGAACCCAAAGATATTAATCACTTCTCTTCACAAAATAGATGCTGTTATTTGCAGGGCTTCCTTTTTCTTAGTAGGGAGGTTGTTATGCTTTCAGTACCAGCTAAGGGAAAAAATACACCTTGAGATACAACTTTATTATCTCATATTAAATCAACAGCCAATAAATTCCTTTGGAAAGACATAGCCCCATCCTCTCACAGACTTCCAAGACTAAATGGTGAAGGACTTTAAAATAAGAAAAGCAGTAACATTAATTATAAGAATCAGAGAATTTCAGAGTTTCCTAATCTAGGAAAGTATACCATCTTTTTTTTGAGACTGAGTCTCACTATGTTGCCCTCGGTAGAACGCCATGGCATCACAGCTCATAGCAATCTCAAACTCTTGGGCTCAAGGGATTCTCTTGCCTCAGCCTCCCAAGTAGCTGGAACTACAGGAGCCCACCACAACACCAGACTATTTTTTTGTTGCAGTTGTCATTGTTGTTTAGCAGGCCCGGGCCTGGTTCAAACCCACCAGCCTCAATGAATGTGCATGGCACCCTAACCACCGAGCTATGGGCACTGAGCTATATACCATCTTTTTATGACCTTGCTTAAGGAAATAACTACAGTTCAGAGTACAACTGGCTCCCAGTATCTGCTAGTTCCACATTTGTGAATTAAAGCAAACATGGATTGCTTTAGTAGAACCTCTATAGTTGTAGCCTAGATATGTAGTAGGCTATACCATCTAGGTTTATTTAAGTACACTCTAATATTCACACAATGACAAAGTAACCTAATGACACATTTCTGAGAATAAATCCCTACTGTTAGGCAACACATGACTGTACTTAGGTATGTAGGCCCTAGACTATTATCTAAATACAATGTTCTTAATAAAAATTCTTACTTGACTTACATGATTGAGACTAAAAATAATTCAAGATATTATTTGTAAAACATGCCTTTTAATATTCTTTTGGGTAACCAAACTCACATACGCATGCATTTGACAGCAACGAAGTAAAGCTGCAAATCTGAGCTTTATAAAATACAATCAAGTATGTATTTCACATGGCACATCGATTAATACATCCTGCATAACTCTGAGAATTAGTGGATTAATACGTAACACAAGGAACTACAGATATGTGTACATACACGGGTTAACACACACATATGCATACATACATAGGTATATATATAAAACCTAGCTCTGTCCACTTAGAGGGCCTAGAAGCATGACACCCCAGTAGAAACAAGCATATTCTGTACCAGTTCATGGTTTCTAAAAAACACTCTCCAATAAAAGGAGCTCTTTGAGGAAATGATTCATTCTAGGGGTAGGGCAACAAAATACAGACAGACAAAGAGTAACGTGCCCCCCAAAAGTAAAGAAATCCTCACATTTGCATTTAACTCTTAATTGCTCTTTGTAACAGGAGAATTTCCGTTAAGAAATAAAATCTCATTCCTATTAGATGTTCCACTGTCACCTCCCTACATTTTGACTCAGAACATGCAACCCCGCAGTTCCTAATCCAAAGTGCACAGAGTCAAGTGGAGACATAGAAAAGGCAAAAGGAGTTAGAGGTTAGTCACAAAATTAAGCCATACCGTGCAAAATTCAAGCTCTTTACCAGTTCATCTAATATGCGGTTATTTTTTAGGTCCGGCTCTGTAACTGTCTAAAAAAAAAAAAAAAAAAAGGTCAAAAACAATAATTAACTTGTCATAATCTTGTTTTTGAAAATGTCTGACCCATCCTCCTGAGTTTCTCCATTCCACTAAGTCTTCCAAGAAAGCCTTAAAATAAATTTCATTTATCTCATACAAATATGGAATTTTAAAATAGTGAATCAGTATCTGCTGACTGGAAGTCTAATAATAAAAGCTCTCCAAAGTGCCCTTAAAATCACATACACTTTGTACTAAGACAATACCTAACATGAGCAAGAATCTTTCTTCACAATGCTAACACTCAGCTCTCCCAAAAATTTCTCCTAAAAAACAGAAGAAAAATGCTCCTTTAAGTATAACACTGGAAGAGATATTAAGTATTCACAGAGAGCTTAAAAACAAGATTGGTTTTCAGGAATACAAGAGAAAAATGGCAAATCCAGTACTTATTTAGCATGAATGATACACAGTTTATCTCAGCAATGATATCATCCTGACAAAGGCACTGTAGCACAGTTGTAAAGATCTGAGATTTGGGAGACAAACTGCATAGTTTTTTACACAGGGAAATAGTTCAGGGAAGTTCAATGACATCCCGACACTAATTACATGCCAAAGAGGCCAAACTAGCCAACCCCCCTAGCTAGTCCCAATGTCCTTTCTGTCAGATGTCACAGTCTCTTCTAATTTCCTTTCCACTTATGTTTAATTTCCGTTTAGTCTACCTTTGCACCTGTTACCACTACTTGAAAAGTTTCAGAAACTATAATAACAAAATTTCTAAGTGTTTTCCCTGAAGGTCGGGCTTGGAAAGAGATAACGCTACCTGTTAGACTGGGTTAAGCCCAAGGGTCATGAATCTTTGCCTTCTGCACAAATACTAAGACCAGTCCTTTGCAAATGACTAATCTTAGCATCAGGGTTTCACCAAAGGTGAGAAATAATAAAAACTTAAAAGCCAGAAAAACATGGGTTAGAATAATTTAAAAGTGCTATATCCTGGCTCTTAAAGTTAGTCTTTACTTCCTAAAATACATTTAGATTATGAGCAATCTTAATGAAAAATTGAAAAATTCAATAAAGGACAGTTCTCCCTACATGTGCTTCGGAAGTCCTTCAGTAGCTACGCATCTTCCCATGGGCTTTTTTGTGTAAAGAAGAAATACTTGCACCAATCAATAAGTTAGGAAAAAAAGAAAAACTTACCACACAACAAGTTGGACACTGAGTTTTATAGGATAGAAATTTTCTTATACAGAGAGAACAGTCTGCAAAAACACAAAATGCAACACAGTAAATTAATTAAGCAATACAGGAATCTGACTTCTAACAAAATGACTTACCCCCTAGAAAACTTCTATCATCTAGGGCAGTGGTTCTCAACCTTCCTAATGCCAGGACCCATTAATACAGTTCCTGTGGGTGGCGACCCACAGGTTGAGAACCACTGATCTAGGGTGTATTTTTTTTCAATGCACAAAGCTCAGTCATGATGGCCCCTGACTTTATTGATCTAAAAAACTTCACAAGGATACTGTTAGAGTATATTATCATAGTTTTAAATTTCTAGTACTTTCTAATCTATGCTCATTTACACATGTAATTAAATAGCATTTTTAGGGAAGGGAAATATATCAAATATAATGATTCCTAGGATATCACAACTCCACGATCAACATATATCACTCTCTGTGTACTCTACCTGCAAAACACAGGAAACACATAAGCTAGACCTGGGCTGGGTATTGGATAAACATGCTAGACATCTTCTCTACTGCCGACCATTCAAAGTTACATACATGTACATATTTTGAAATAAGATCTACACACTTAAGATATAATATATTCCCAGGCGATCGCATTAGGCTATCTGTAAATGATATCCATCATCCCACATTTAACAAGCATTTTTGTGGCAAGCACTAAGAAAAGAACAGTATATAAGGGAAGGTTCTTGACTTCAAGGTGCTAACAAAGTAGTGACCCAATTACAACACAATTCAATATAAATCCTAACAATTTAAGCAGAAAATAGGCATAAAACTAAATTTGCCATGTACTCAAGACAGTGTAAAACACGATCCCAGTCAAAGAAAAAGCAGAAGTGACTGACAAAGTGGTAGCTAATTTACTAGTAGCCCAAATTCAGCCAAGTTGAGGGGCTTGTTAAAAAGCATTCAGTTGAGGAGGAAGAGATAGCATAATTTCATGGTACAGATATCCAGGGAAATAAACAAGTCTTGCCAGCCTCAGAAAAAGTATCTCAGGAGGAAAAAACAAAGAAATACATTATAAAAAGGATAAAACAGGCAACAGGTTAAATTCCTCTGGGAAGCAAAGATGAACAGAAAGAACCTCTGAAGCATGTAAGGAGTTTGGAAGTCACTACTTCAACAAGTAAAAAGCTGAACAAACTAAAAATCCAACAACTCTCCTTAGATCTATCAGAGAAGCAAAGTGACAGAGCAAACTATTACCCCCAAACTGGAGAGGCAGATAGGCAGGGACAGCAAATCACAACTTACCTGGCCAGGAAACTTCCACCTGGAACAGAGGAAAATCCTGTGCTAGAAACATCTCCTTGCTGAAGGAGAACCTGAACTGTAAAACTGCTGGAGGCTCAGTGTGGACAAACCTAAGAGTTGCAAACTCCAGGGGGAACCTGTCATGGAGGGAGGGAGGCACTCTATCACTTCTCACAGAGAATTTTTGAGAAAAATACCCTAGTCCTTTGGGCAAGAGGAGAGTTAAAGTAATCATTTTAAAAATAAGCCCAGAGCACTCTATCTTCTTAAAAGAAAATTGCCCTTAGGAGAAACTATTTGACCAACGCCTAATCTATTAGAGTCTTATCAGAGTTCTACTGACCTGGGAAAAGGGAAATACACAATTCAGCCCTCTCTAGCCATCGTGTCCAACCTAAGAAAGGCAAAAACTGATAAGCACGTGAAGTTCACAGTTGAGGGGAAAGACTCACTAAAAGACTGAGACCTAATCACAGACTACAGAAGGCTTCCTCTCCCACCACACCTAACGGCCTACTCACTGTATGGTGACTCACACCTATAATCCCAGCGCTATGAGAGGCCAATGCAGGAGGATTTCTTGAGCCCAGGAATTTGAGAGCAGCCTGGACAGCACAGTGAGACCCCATCTCTACAAGAAAGAAAATTTTAAAAAGTTGGCTGGCATGATGGCATGCACCTGCAGTCCTAGCTTCTTGGGAGGCTGGGGTGGGAAGATCACTTGAGCCCAGAAATGAGAGGCTAGAATGAGCTATGGTAATTCTACAACACTCTAACTCAACCAACAGATAAGACCCTGTTCCAAAATAAAACAAAGACAAAAAATGACAAGGCATACTAAAGGGCAAAATGCACACTCTGAAGAAACTAAGCAAGTAAGCATCAGAACCAGAGTCAGATAAAACAGGAATGTTGAAATTATCAGACCAGGAATGTTTAAACTATGACAAGAGTTCTAATGCAAAAATATACCACATGCAAAAGAGGAGTAATGTAGAAATTCTAAGAAAAAAATCAAAACCAATGCGAAATCAAAAACACTATCATGGAAATGAAAAACGCTCATGAGTAGACTGGACATTGCTCAGGAAAGAATCTCTGAGCTTGAGGATATGCCAATAGAAACCTCCAAAACTAAAAAAGAAACAGAAAAAACTGGAAAACATAGACCTGAATATCCAAGAACTATGGGAACACTACAAAAGATGTAACATACACGTGATGGGGCTACCAGAAGAAAAAGAAGTGAAGGGAACGGAGGAACTTTTTCAAGCAATAATGATTGAGAATTTCTCCAAATTAATGTTAGACACTAAACCATTTACCCAGGAAAACCAAAGAGCATCAAGCAGAATAAATGCCAAAATGAACAAATAAATTTAAAAAAAAATCAAATGATATGCCATTATACCTTAGCATATCATGTTCAAACTACAGAAAATTAAAGATTAAAAGAACAATTTCCAAAGAAGCTGGGGGATAAAACAGCTTACCTGGAGAGGAGCAAAAATAAAAATTGCATGTGACTTCTCCTCACTAACCTCAGAAGCAAAAAGAGAGTGCAGGCAAATATTAGACCACCGTAAAAACAACACAAATATAAAATTGTATATCCTGGGAAAATACTCTTCAAAAGTGAAAGAGAAAAAAGGATTTCTCAGACAAATAAAAATTGAAGGAATCAATTGCCAGTAAATCTATTTTGCAAAAAATGCTAAAAAAAAAAAAAAAAAGTTCTTCAGGGCAGCGCCTGCGGCTCAAAGAAGTACGGCCCCGGCCGCATATACCAGAGGTGGTGGGTTCAAACCCAGCCCTGGCCAAAAACTGCAAAAAAAAAAAAAAAAGTTCCTCATGTATCATTCCTACATCTTATAGAAACTCCACAATCTACATAAAAAACGAAGAGTACTGGAGAAGAAATAAGTGAAAATAAAAACTTTCATCTTTCCTGTTAATTTACCAGATAACTTTATATAAAATAATAATGGCAACAAAGCATTTGTTATGTATGCTTATATGCATATACATGCATAAAAATACAAAGTAGCACAATTAAGTTCTCCAACTCACCCTAGAAAAAGCACTACCTACTTCACTGCTGCGTATCACTATGGTCACCTTAAAAGTACTCCCCTCAGGAAGCTATGCACCAACACCAGTGCCTCGTCCAGCCTTTGAAGCAGGTTTTCTAGGATGAGTTTGCTCTCTTAATTGACAATGCTGGTACAACTAAAGCTCTAATAGCCATTCCAGAAAAAGAGTTCCAAAATTGATTTGAAGAGTGGACTAGGGCTGGTGTCGGTGCATAGTTTCCCGAGGGGAAGGATAGGACTTAGAAGGTGACCATAGTGAGACTGAGCAATGAGGAATGTTGCACTTTCTCTATGATGAGTTCACAAACTTAACTGTCAGTCCCTGTATCAAAACAACACCCAAACTTACCTCGAATCTGGCTGGGCTGGAAGGAAACTATCACGTATTAAGGACCAGACACAGATAATGTGCCAGACAGTGATTTCTGCACATTTAATTCCCACAACCATTTCTAACGTAAGAATTACTGACCAGGATGTTTACATTTAAAGAAATGTTAGCCAAAAGTACACATATCCACCTCATAAGTGCACAAAGAGTTAAAACTACATACACATCCACTGCCAACCTCTTAGGTCTTCTCTACAGAAACTTTTTCCCCAAAGATACTACACACTAAAACCATTTTTTTAGGCCCAATTTGACTGGTTTTTAACTTTCTAAGACAAATTAACTTGAAAATAGAGGACAAGAAAGATCACCAACCTAAATAACCCATAAACTGGACAGCTCCTGAACAAAGATAGGCTAACCTCTATATGCCAAATACCTCAAGCTACAATATGAAAAATGTTTATACAGTTGACTCACGAAAAGAAAAATGCTTATATATGTCACTCAAATCCCAATATGAATCTTCCCAGCATCACACAGCAGTTAAGTTATAAAACTACCTATAACACTTTTCAGTGGCAGAATTCTCCCAGCGGGAAATAGTCATATTGCTACAGATTTTTAAAATTCGAAATTCTGTAACAAGTAACTACTTGGTCAAACCACCTATCTGTTACCCTGTTAAAAACAAAAATTCTGAAATTTAACATCTAAAAGTACTTGACAAAAAACCACACGTTGTGACCAAAATTTTTATTTTATAGCATAAATGCTATAATAGTCATAAAAACATCCAAGGGGAAGGTGGTAGAAAATATAGGAGCCTTGGCTTGGCACCCGTATCTCAGTGGTTAGGGTGCCAGCCACATACACTGGGCCTAGTGGGTTCGAACCAGCCAGGCCAGTTAAACAATGATGACGACAACAATAAAAAAATAGCGGGTGTTGTGCCGGGTGCCTATAGTCCCAGCTACTTGAGAGGCTGAGGCAAGAGAATCACTCAAGCCCAAGAGTTTGAGGTTGCTGTGAGCTGTGATACCACAGCACTCTACCAAGGGCGACATAATGAGACTCTGTCTCAGAAAACATAGGAGCCTTGTAAAAACTTCAATATTCAGGAGGGAGGTAGTGAAAAAGACCTTGTGAAAACTTCAAGATAGAGGAGCTAAAGGTGAGAAACGAATATGTGTACTTATCTTTATTGTTAAATTAATATTACCTTCTGTAAAATTTACAATTTACTAATTCATAGAAATGAAACATACTTACAGTTATGTGAACACTGAGGAATTATCATTGCAATGTTAAAATATTCAAAGCAAATTCCACAACGAAGCAAATCATCTACTGTCTGAAATGCAAAAATACATATAAACACATCAGAATATATACATATCAGAAAGACACCAAGATTGGAATGTCCACCACAGAACTTTTCTCTATTCACTAAAAAATTCATTCAATCACATATCGTTGTCAAATATACACACGTAAAAGCTAACTCCAGATAAACTGCAAGGGATCTTGACAAATAGAGGAAAAAACTCCCTTTTATGACTCTTATACATTTAATCTCAGGCTATCCAAATTGCTTAGCTAGATAAAGCTGATACTGCAGATTCCTACGCCATACTGCAAGCCATTTCTGCTCCTCTTCCCACATGTTTCCAGCTTTTCCTCCAAGTCCCCTCTTCAGACTTCATGCCCTGGCCTATAGTCACTGTTGGGTGAAAGGTATGAGTAACACTAGTTACCACACAGGTTAAGAACCGAATCAGAGCCTATGAAAGCCAAATATTAGAAATTACCTAATTAAAACTCTTACTTCACAAATAAGGAAGTATATCCAGAGCAGGCACACAATACTGGCATGAGTCAAGTAAAAACGAAAATTCCTATCTCCTATCTCCTATCTCTCACTGGCAGTCTAGTGCTTTCTAGTGCTTTCACCATACAGTGAAGCCAAATGAGGAAGCCCTGGAAATAGTTGGGGCCAATGGCAGCACAGGAAGGTGAAGAAGTAGACAATCTGGGAAGTCAAATAGACGCATATCAATCTAGAATGCAATCTGAACAGAAAAGAACCCATTCTCGCTATTCTAAAATCTTTTAAATCATTTAAAATACAATGTTATTGGCTCAAGCGGCTAAGGTGCCAGCCACACACACCTGAGCTGGCGGGTTCGAATCCAGCTCGGGCCCACCAAACAACGATAGCTGCTACCAAAAAATAGCCAGGCGTTGTGGTGGGCACCTATAATCCCAGCTACTTGGGAGGCGGAGGCAGGAGAATCACTCAAGCCCAGGAGTTGGAGGTTGCTGTGAGCTGTGATTACACAGTACTCTACCCAGGGCCACAGCTTGCGGCTCTCTCTCAAAGAAAAAATACAATGTCTCAAAAAAAAAAATACAATGTTATTCCATCCAATAGAATATTGAGCAGTTTTTTTTTTTTAAAGAAAAAGCTCTCCTTTGTAATGATATGAATGAAAAGATTGCTGAGATAAGAAAAATAAAGTACAGAGAATACATTGGTATGCTACCTTTTGTTTAAAAAGGACGGGTAAGAATGTATTCTGTTTAAAATATTTATAAAGAAATTCTAAAAAAGATACATAAGAAAAGATACATAATAACTAACCAATACTAAGGGAGAGAAGTAGACAAGTGAGAGAGGAACCATGGTGGGAGGGAAACTTTTATTTTCCATTTTATGTATTTTTTGAACCATGTGAATCTATTAGCTAAATTTTAAAAACTTAAACAAAAATGCTAATGTCACTAATGGTCCACATGATGAAATATTACATAGCCATTAAAAAACATTCTTTCGCTTGGCGCCTATAGCTCAACCTGCTAAGGCGCCAGCCACGTACACCTAAGGTGGCGGGTTCGAATCCCCAGCCCGGACCCGCCAAACAACAATGACGGCTGCAACCAAAAAGTAGCCGGGTGTTGTGGCGGGTGCCTGTGGTCCCAGCTACTTGGGAGGCGGAGGCAAGAGACTCACTTGAGCCCAGGAATTGGAGGTTGCTGTGAGCTGTAATGCCACGGCACTCTACCCAGGGGGACAGCTTGAGGCTCTGCCTCAAAAAAAAAAAAAAAAAATTCTTTCAAAGAATAATGCCACAGAAAAATGTTCATGTTTTAATAGGTTTCTTTTTCTTTCTTTTTTTTTTTTTTTTGAGACAGAGCCTCAAGCTATTGCCCTGGGTAGAGTGTCGTGGTGTCACAGCTCACAGCAACCTCCAACTCCTGGGCTTAAGCGATTCTCTGGCCTCAGCCTCCTGAGGAACTGAGACTACAAGCGCCCACCACAACATCCAGCTATTTTTTGGTTGTAGTTGTCATTGTTTGGCACCAGGCATGTTTCGAACCCACCAGCTCTGGTGTATGTGGCTGGCACCTTAGCCGCTTGAGCTATAGGCACTGAGCCATAGGTAACTTTTTAAAGTCAGAAAACAAATCTACGGCAATAATACATAATAATGGCAACTCTGTACTTTAATCTTCGTAACAATCTTACTAAACCCATAGCTCAGTATCCCAGTTTTTAAACATAAAGGCTGGCTCGGCACTTGCAGCTCAAGCAATTAAGGTGCCAGCCACATACACTAGAGCTGGCGGGTTCAAATCTGGCCAGGGACCTGCCAAACAACAATGACAACTACAACCAAAAAATAGCCAGGCGTTGTGGGGGGCACCTGTAGTCCCAGCTACTCAGGAGGCTGAGGCAAGAGAAATCGTTTAAGCCCAGGAGTTGGAGGTCATTGTGAGCTATGATGCCACAGAACTCTACCCAGAGCGACAGCTTAAGGCTCTGTCTCAAAAATAATAATAATAATAAATAAAATAAAGCTAAAGGCTATAGGGTTCCTGAGTGGCTGGGTCAAACCCAAAAAGTTGACTCTGAGGTGATCCCAAATTTTAAATGTACAAAAACTGAAGGAAAATAAGATAAAAGCTTAAAGAGTAATTATTATCTCTGGGTAGTAGAATTGAGCAATTTTCACTTTCTCCTTTATCTTCTTACTCTGAATTTTAATTTTTCTCTACTATGTACAACATTACATATATAATCGGTCAAAACCAATAAATTTTTGTTACGGTAAAACCAGGGAAATAAGCATTAAATGCCACAATCTTCTATTATTCTGGACAGTAAACTACCTAGACACAAAAAGCTAAAAGATTATAATGAAGATCAATTAAGAGCAAAGGCAGGACCAGAGTCAGACCAGTCTATTACACTTTCTTATCTATGCCATCCTCATCGGAGGACAAAGTGGTTCTGAAAGACCTGTAGAGCACAATTTGTGGAAGGTGACATGGCATCAGATGAGCTGTAACTTCCTTGTACAAATTTCCAGTCATGCCACTCCAAGACAGCAACACACGTACCACACTGTGCCTCCACCAAAGAAAAGAAAAGATAAAGAATGCCAGAATAGAGGGTGGCGGGAGATGCCCCAGAATTTATTTCTTTAGTGACAAAGCACAAGGGGGAAGCAGAAAGTGGGTGAAGAGACAATAATTATAAAAATATTCTTAAGTCTTGGGGGTTACAGATCTCTCTGAAAAATGGATGAAAACTATGAACTCTCTTCTCAAAAAAACATACATGCTGACAAAAATTTTATAAATAATTTGAGACTCCAAAGTCTTTCCATGGATCCCAGGTTAGGAACCACAGATTCTGAGTCAGATTTCTATTCAATAGAAGAAAAAACTTTGACCAGTCAGATCTGTTTTGGGGAGCAGGTAGTTCTTTGACCCTGGAGGAGTTGAAGAAAAAATTAGATTAAAAAAATTAGCAGATATGTTATAAGAGGGATTAAAACACTAGAGGGAGCTGACTTTCCAACTTCAAGATTCCATAATTCTAATGTGAGCTCAATACAGACTCAATCGACTCTCTGCTTGAACATACCCTCTAGTGCTGAACTCTACTTTTAGTGCTGTGGTGAGATATCGAAGTCAGAGGAGATGTGGAACCTGCCTCCAAAGAAGACTACAGTCATGGGAATATATGCAATATGCTTAAATCTACACGTTTAAGCAGGAGCATTACAGGCTACAGAGCTCTTTGATGTTTTTCTTAACAGTTATACTTTTTTTCTTTTTTGTAATTTTTTTTTTATTTCAGGTTAACATGAGGGAACATGCAATTAGGTTACAAAGTTTGCTTTTCTAAGGTTAAAGTCCAAGTTGTAGTTGTGTCCTTTGGCCAGGAAGTGTGCCATATACCTGTGCAATGTACCTCTTTCCTCCCTCCCCCCTACTTGAATTTAATTGATCTTTTCTCTCACGTGAGCATGTAGTTGTTAATCTACTAGTTTCAATTTAGTACTAAGTACATGTGATGCTTGCTTTTCCATTCTTATGATACTTCACTTAGGAGAATGTTCTCCAATCCCTCCAGGGTGTTAAGATACAGGCGACTGTAGCTCAGTGGCTATGGTGCCGGCCACAGGCACCAAGGCTGGCGGGTTCGAGCCCAGCCTGCTAAACAATGACAACTGCAACAAAAAAATAGCTGGGTTTGGGGTGGTGCCTGTGGCTCAAGGAGTAGAGCGCCAGCCCCATATACCAAGGGCGGGGGGTTCAAACCCAGCCCCAGCCAAAAACTGCAAAATAAATAAATAAAGTTTGCAAACACACACACAAAAATAGCCGGGCTTTGTGGTGGACCCCTGTAGTCCTAGCTACTTGGGAGGCTGAGGCAAGAAAATCACTTAAGCCCAAGAGTTTGAGGTTGCTGTGAGCTGTGACACTACAGCATTCTACTGAGGGCAACATAGTGAGACTCTGCCTCAAAAAAAAAAAAAAAAAGAAAGATACAAAAACCTTCTTTTATAGCTGAATAGTCTTTCCTGGTATACACATGCCACAATTTATTCATCCATTCATGTACTGAAGGGCAGTACATGAAGGGCAGTACTGAAGGGTTGTTTCCACATCTTTGCAATTATAACAATTAGTTCTTCATGACAACAAATGAAAAGGGGAGAGAAACGTTTAGTGCGTGGTAAGTGCTAATAATAATAAAGATATACATATTTTACATAACATTAATTGAATGCTTACCACATTCTGTATACTTTCAATCTATTAGCACATAATTTTTGAGCACCCACTTTACATCAGGATCAGTACCCACAAAGATCAACTCAGTTAAATAACCTTATCAATTGTTTTTCTAATTTATATTAATAGTTAAGGAAATTCAGGCTCAGAGAAGTTAAGTAACTGACTTAAAGGTAATATAATTAATAAAACGCACAAACTAGATTTAACCAGAATCACTGGAACTCAAATCTATGCCCTTCTCCATTATATCTTGGTGCCAAGGAGACCACAACTTCAAAACCACAGGTTTCTCACCATGGAACTATTTTAAGTCCCCAAGGACTGTAGATGGCATTAATGACAATAGGTTGAACAAAGTCCTCTTCTTCATTTAGCCTTCACTTAAATCCGGAAGGTTCCTACAGAACAGATACTGTAATCCTCAAGTTTACAAAACATAGGAACAGAAGGAGCAAGTTATCTTACCCACAGTCACAAACAGAAATAATCACAGAGCAAGAAGAAAAACCAAGCAAACGATTCTCAGCCAGCACAGAAAAGTACAACTGATCTTGAGCAAACCTAGCAGGAATCCAGGGCCCACCACTCCTGTAAATGTTAACTGGTATGCCTTGTGGAAACAGAAAGTGGCCACAAAAATGTTACTAAAATAAAATAATTCAGTAAAATGAAGACTAGTGCTTGAGTCCTGATATTGTAAAGGATAGAGAGGTAAGCAATTATTAGAGCAGAGTTAGAACATTTGCAGGGAGTTGGGGCAGTATGTTAGGGCAAACCAACCCTGCTTAAAGGGTTATGAGAGGAAATGAAACGGCATGAAAAAAAGAAGCTTCTTCCATGACTTAGCAATGGAACATATTCTTCTTAGCAAAGTATTTCAAGAATGGAAGAAAAGGTATCCAATGTACTCAGCCCTACTATGAAACCAATTTATAAAGCTATAACCCAATTATAGCCCAAGAAGGGGAAAGGGGAGGGGGAGGGGAGAAGAGGGGGGAGGATGGGTGGAGGGAGGGTAATCGGTGGGACCACACCTACGGTGCATCTTACAAGGGTACAAGTGAAATTTACTAAGTGTAGAATATAAATGTCTTAACACAATAACTAAGAAATGCCGGGAAGGCAATGTTAACCAGTTTGATGAAAATATTTCAAATTGTATGTAAAACCAGCACATTGTACCCTATGACTGCATTAATGTACACAGCTATGATTTAATAAAAAAAAAAATAGCTGGGCATTGTGCAAGTACCTATAGTCCTTGCTACTTGGAAGGCTGAAGCAGGAGAATCACTTGAGCCCAAGAGTTTGAGGTTGCTGTGAGCTGTGATGCTACAGCACCCTGCCAAGGATGACAAAGGGAAACTCTGTCTCAAAAAAAAAAAAAATCACTTACAGTACTTAGATCTACAGAGAAGAGTAGGGTACAGAAAGGGGAGCAGAGCAGATGAAGAGGTACTTTTACATTTTACCCAGTTTTAAAATCATCTATAAGCAAAATGAAGTCATTTATTATATGCACAATCATTCAAAAGAGAGAAAATAGACTGGGAAAATGTGTGCCTCACCCTTTCTTTTGATATCAAAGTTTAATGATAAAGAGCTCATATTTGAAAAAAAAAAGAAAGTATCTAATTAAAATCTTTTAAACAGAAGATAATCTAAAAACATCTAATGTATTTGTAAACTCATTTCTAAATTTCATGTGTGTAAAATAACAAGTTTTATTAAAATACTTAGGTTTGCTTTTCCTAGGCAGGATTTTTGAGATTAAAAGCAATAGTTAAAACTATATTTTAGGGTAGTGACTGTGGCTCAGTGAGTAGGGCACAGGCCCCATATACCGAGGGTGGTGGGTTCAAACCTGGCCCCAGCCGAACTGCAACAAAAAAATAGCCAGATGTTGTGGCGGGCACCTGTAGTCCCAGCTGCTCGGGAAATTGAAACAGGAGAATCACCTAAGCCCAGGAGCTGGAGGTTGCTGTGAGCTGTGATGTCACAGCACTCTACTGAGGGCAAGAAAGTGAGACTCTATCTCTAAAAAAAACACCATATTGTAATCTCTGGTTTATGTTATATACCTAATTTACAGGATGGAAACATGGTTACAAGATAAATAACTTAAAGTCTGGAGAGGTGGCTCATGCCTGTAATCCTAGCACTCTGGGAGGTTCAGGCAAGTGGACTATTTGAGCTCACGAGTTTGAGACCAGCTAGAGCAAAATCAAGACCCCCATCTCTACTAAAAATACAAAAACTGAGGCAAGAGAATCACTTGAGCCCAAGAGTTTGAGGTTGCTGTGATCTATGACGCCACAGCATTGTACCCAGGGCGACAGACTGAGACTCTGTCTCAAAAAAAAAAAAACCCTTAAAATAACAACTAAAACTTGAATAAACTTCCAAGATAAATTAGGTTATTAAAAGATTAATAGTCTGAATAAAAATGTATATTTAAAAGCTGACAAGACCAAGCATGGTGGCTTACACCTGTAATCCCAGCACTCTGGGAGGCCAAGGCCGGTAGATTGCCTGAACTCAAAGGTTTGAGACCAGCCTGAGCCAGAGAAAGACCTCGACTCTAAAAATAGCCAGGCATCCTGGCTGGAGCCTATAGTGCCAACTACTTGAGATGCTGAAGCCAGAGAATCACTTAAGCCCAGGAGTTAAAGGTTGCTGTGAGCTATGAGGCCTCAGCACTCTATGGAAAATGACAAAGTGAGACTCTGTCTCAAAAAAAAATTGGCAAATATAAATTCTGCATCTGTCTATATATCTGTCTGTGTGTCTATACATGTTACTACCTGTGATATTTCACTGCCAAAATGTTACCAGATGAAAAGGGTCTCCCTGGCAGCGCCTGTGGCTCAGTGAGTAGGGCACCAGCCCCATATACCGAGGGTGGTGGGTTCAAACCCAGCTGGAGCCAAACTGTAACAAAAAAATAGCCAGGTGTTGTGCTGGTTGCCTGTAGTCCCAGCTACTCGGGAGGCTGAGGCAGGAGAATCACCTAAGCCCAAGAGCTGCAGGTTGCTGTGAGCTGTGATGCTACAGCACTCTACCGTGAGTGACAAAGTGAGACTCTGTCTTTAAAAAAAAAAAAGAAAAGAAAAAAGTCTCACTGTCTGTCACTGTCAGCCAATATTTAGAGACAAGGATAGGTCCACCAAACTGTCAAAAGGCCACCATTCTGGAGAACAGTGGGATTAGCCTCTCCAAGATGTTCTTTCATTTCCAAAATCACAGTTTTCTTTGGTTTGTTTTTGAGACAGAGTCTCACTCTGTCACCTTGGGTAGAGTGCAATGGCATCACAGCTCACAGCAACCTCAAACTCTTGGGCTTAAGTGATTCTCTTGCCTCAGCCTCCCAAGTAGCTGGAACTACGGCTGTAGTGGTTGAGTGAGACTTTGTATAAAATAAATAAATAGATAAATAAATAAATAAATATAAGACAGGCGTGGTGGCTCATGCACTCTGATAGCCTGAGCTCACGAGTTCGAAACCAGCCCTAGCAAGAGCCAGATCCTGTCTCTAAAAATAGCTGGGCAATGTTGTGGGTGCCTGTAGTCCCAGCTACTTGGGAGGCTGAAGGAAGAAGATTGCCTGAAACCAAAAGTTTGAGGTTGCTGTGATCTATGACACCATGGCACTCTACCAAGTGTGACAAAGTCATATTCTGTCTCTAAATAAACAAATAAATAAAAATAAAATAAAATAAAGTCAGTCACTGTGGCTCCTGCCTGTAATCCCAGCACTTGGGAGGCCAAGGTGGATGGATTGCCTGAGTTCATCAGTTCAAGATCAGCCTGAGCTAGAGCAAAACCTCGTCTCTAAAAAATAGCTGTGCATTGTGGCCAGTGCCTGTAGTCCCAGCTACTTGGGAGGCTGAAGCAAAAGGATCACTTGAACCCAAGAGTTTGAGGTTGCTGCGCACCACAGCACTCTACTCAGAGTGACAAAGTGAGATTATGTTTAAAAAAAAAATAAAAACCCCAAATTGAGGCTCAGTGCCTATAGGTCAAGTGGCCAAGGTACCAGCAACATACACTTGAGCTGGCGGGTTCGAATCCAGCCTGGGCCTGCCAAACAACAATGACAACTGCAAACAAAAAATAGCCCAGCTGGCTCGGCGCCTGTGGCTCAAGCAGCTAAGGTGCTAGCCACATATACATGAGCTAGTGGGTTAGAATCCAGCCTGGGCCCACCCAAACAACAATGATGGCTGCAACCAAAAAATAGCCAGGCGTTGTGGCGGGCACCTGTGGTCCCAGCTACTTGGGAGGCGGAGGCAAGAGACTCGCTTGAGCCCAGGAGTTGAAGGTTGCTTTGAGCTGTGATGCCATGACACTCTACCCAGGGGGACAGCTTGAGGCTCTGTCTCAAAAAAACAAACAAACAAACAAAAAATAGCTGGGTGTTGTGGTGAGTGCCTGTAGTCCCAGCTACTTGGGCAGCTGAGGCAAGAGAATTGCTTAAGCCAGGAACTTGAGGTTGCTGTGAGCTGTGATGCCATGGCACTCTACTCAGGGCGACAGCTTGAGGCTCTGTCTCAAAAAAAAAAAAAAAAAAAAACCCAACCCAAATTGAAATTTTTTATTTTAGAAGGTTTGCCAAATATCAAAGGCTTGGAACATTTATTCAAACAGAATCACAAATCATTCATTTAACTAAGAGTGATAGTTGTCACTGTCACTCCTGGGACTACATGCACCCGCCACAATGCTCAGCTATTTTTAGAGATGAGGGCTCACTCTTGCTCAGGCTAGTCTGAAACCTGTGAGCTCAGGCTATCCACCGGCCTCAGCCTCCCTGAGTGCTAGGATTACAGGTGTGAGCCACCCTGCCCAGCCTCAATTTGGGCTTTTTATATATTAGGACCACTGAAAATCTAAGAGAGACATTAGGCTAAATGTGTTAGAACTTTATAAGAAACATTGTCAAATATGAAATGGTATTTAATTTTCTTTGGATTGTGTTTGTATATACATCTTATTAATATATGTTCCAATATTATACAATGTTGATATGTCTTAATGTATGTTATCAGTATTAAATTGCTGTATGCCACAAAAATGACCTATGGATTTCTTACGGCTTTGGAGATTATATGCCATCAGATTGAAACAAAGCAAACTCCAGGATTTTCATTAGAAAGCTGCCTTTGAGGCAGCACCTGTGGTTCAGCGGGTAGGGTGCCAGCCCCGTATACCGAGGGTGGTGGGTTCACACCCCACCCCGGCCAAACTGCAACAAAAAACAGCCAGGCATTGTGAAAGGCACCTGTGGTCCCAGCTACTTGGGAGGCTGAGGCAGGAGAATTGCCTAAGCCTAAGAGCTGGAGGTTGCTGTGAACTATGACAACACAGTACTCTACCGAGGGTGACAAAGTGAGACTCTATCTCTTCAAAAAAAAAAGAAAGAAAGCTGCCTGGGCAGCACCCATGGCTCAAAGGAGTAGGGTGCTGGCCCCATGTACTGGAGGTGGTGGGTTCAAACCCATCCAGCCAAAAACTGCAAAAAAAAAAAGCAAGCTGCCTTTGGCAGATCTTGGCCAAAAGGGGAGGGGATTATAAATAAAACAAAATCATTTTTGTGGGGGGCAAACCAGTGTATGGTTTCCACATATTGATCTATTACCTTATCTGTAATTCCTGTCTCCCTAAAATGTAACCATAACCCCACCACACCTAGGACCTGTGTTCAAGGCTTCTTGGGTATAGCTCTGGGTCATGGAGCTCAAATTTGGCTCAGAATGAACCTCTTTAAATTATTTTACAGGTATGGCTTCTTTTCCATTGACAACTTTACTATCCTCTCTACTTTTCTGCAGGATTGGAATTTTCAAAATAATGAATATCCTAGTTCTTTTCTTTTCCTTTTTTTTTGGAGACAGAATTTTACTCTGTCACCCTGGGTAGAGTGCCATGGAGTCATAGCTCACAGCAATCTCAAACTCTTGGGCTTAAGTGATTCTCTTGCCTCAGCCTCCCAAGTGGCTGGGACTGCAGGCGCCCACCACAATGCCTGGCTATTTTTTTTGTTGCAGTTGTCATTGTTTAGCAGGCCCAGGCTGGGTTCAAACCTGCCAGCCTCAGTACATGTGGCCAGCACCATAACCAATGTGCTATGGGCGCCGAGCCTGAATATTCTATTTCAAAACTAAAATAAAGGCTCGGTGCCTGTGGCTCAAGCGGCTAAGGCGCCAGCCACATACACCTAAGGTGGCGGGTTTGAATCCCCAGCCCGGGCCGGCCAAACAACAATGATGGCTGCAACCAAAAAATAGCCAGGCGTTGTGGCGGGCACCTGTAGTCCCAGCTACTTGGGAGGCTGAGGCAAAAGACTCGCTTGAGCCCAGGAGTTGGAGGTTGCTGTGAGCTGTGATGCCACAGCACTCTACCCAGGGGGATAGCTTGAGGCTCCGTCTCAAAAAAAAAAAAAAACTAAAATAAAAAGCTTGTTTAGGGTGATACCTGTGGCTCAGTGAGCAGGGTGCCAATCCCATATATATATCAAGGATGTCAGGTTCAAACCTGGCCCCAGCCAAACTGCAAGAAAAAATAGCCGGGTGTTGTGGTGGGCATCTGTCATCCCAGCTACTCAGGAGGCTGAGGCAAGAGAATTGAGCTGGAAGTTGCTGTGAGCTGTACCCAGGGCAACAAAAAAAGACTCTGTCTCTAAAAAAAAAAGTCATTCACAACCACATTCAACACTCAACACTTGCAATTATGAGATTACACTCCCACTCCAAAGCAATTACCATGAAACAAATGATTCATTAGGTTACATTTGTTTCCCTCTTTAAATATTGATTTGGTCAGGGGACCACTATAAATTGCCACATGGCTTATTTTCAGCTGCTACAAAGTCCTGGACATTATTAAGTCACAATAAGACAAACTTACAGGGAAATATATATGTATGGCATTTTACTCCCTTCTTTCTTTTTTTCCTAATCATGGAGAGTAGAAGTGTTTAGCGAGCCAAATGGATAAGGAGACTTTGGTAGCGTAACAATCCATCAAAGTTACCAAGACAAAAGGCTGTTTTGTAGATGCTCTACTCTGAGGAACCCGAAAAATGTAAACCCCCTAGTGAACAGAAAGATTGATGCTATCTTTCTAAGTAAAAATCAGAAACAAAGTTGAACTTGACCTAGAGCAGCGGTTCTCAACCTGTGGGTCGTGACCCACAGGAATGGCATTAAAGGGTTGCAGCATTAGGAAGGTTAGAACCACTGACCCACTCTGGTGGCATACCTCCAAAGTGGAGACTATGCACCTCTGCAGCTTCACTCCCTTTTAGCTTATTATGTTCTTCCTGTTCTCTGCTGGGTGGAAAGAGATCATTTATTAGCAATATAATGCACCAAGCTTGCTATTAGCAAGACAAGCAAGTTTGTTTTGGTGCTCCACTTTGAAGGACCTTAAGCCTTCCTCTTGAGAAGATACAGACTAAATTTCCCTCCCACGAAGAAAGGTCATCTTGGCTCAGCGCCTGTAGCTCAAGTGGCTAAGGCGCCAGCCACATACACCTAAGGTGGTGGGTTCGAATCCAGCCCGGGCCCACCAAACAACAATGATGACTGCAACCAAAAAATAGCCAAGTGTTGTGGCGGGCGCCTGTGGTCTCAGCTACTTGGGAGGCTGAGGCTGGAGACTCCCTTAAGCCCAGGAGTTGGAGAGATGCCACGGCACCCTACCCAGTGGGATAGCTTGAGGCTCTGTCTCAAAAAAAAAAAAAAAAAAAAAAGAAAGAAAGAAAGAAAGAAAGGTCATCTTGATCTCAAGAACCTTGTGACTATTTGCCTGATTAGGAGGTCTGAGAAGCAAAATATCCTAGAGGAGACTACAGCACTAAGGACTAGAGAGAAATAGGGTTTCCAAATAGTCAATGAAAACTTTAAAAAAAAAAAAAAAAACCATGATAGGCTGGGCTTCGTGGCTCTCTCCTGAAATCTTAGCACTTTAGGAGGCTGAGGCAGGAGAATTTCTTGAGCTAGGAGATCAAGACCAGCCTGAGCAAGAGTGAAACCTCCATGTCTACTAAAAATAGAAAAAAGTTAACTTGGGCGGGGCCTGTGGCTCAGAGGAGTGGGACGCCAGCCCCATATACCAGAGGGGGTGGGTTCAAACCCAGCCCCAGCCAAAAACTGCAAAAAAAAAAAAAAGTCAGCTTGGCGTGTGGTCTGTGCCCATAGCCCCAGCTAATCTGGAGGCTGAGGCATGAGGATCACTGGAGCTCAGAAGTTGGAGGCTGCTGTGAGCTAGGCTGATGCTGTTATCAGAATTGTTGGACCAGGTTTTTGTCTCATGAGTCCAGGAATTCAAGTGCTAGTGGAGCAACAGTTTGTTAAAACCAAGTTTAAGGGCAAGTTTGGAAATTACTGAAAGAGGAGAGCAAAAAAGTCTCAGGCACAGTGTGCACAGGGGGGAACAGGAGTTGTTGTGAAAGAAAACTAAAAATTAAGATTATATATGTTGCCTGACCTTCTTTATCTTCTTTGCGTGTAAGGAAGTGTAACCTATGTTCTTTTGTGTCTTAATTTCTGTTCCTTTGTGTCCTCACTTCTGGCACCAAGTGCCTACACATTAAGTTAAAACTTAATCTATTGTATGTTGTGAGACTTCTAGGAAGGACTCCTCACAAGCATCCTGGTTATTTATGACCCTGACTGAATGTCTTGATGTGGTTCAAAGGACCTGTGCTCTTGCTTTCTGTTATGTGGGCTATTCCAACTTCCCAACTGTGCCTGGCCCTGAGGCTTTGTTTCAAAAATAAATAAATAGTCAAGCTAGGTGGCTCACACCTGTAATCCAAGCACACTGGGAGGCTAAGGCAGGTGGATTGCCTGAGCTCACAAGTTTGAGACCACCCTGCGCCACAGCGAGGCCCCTCCCCTAAAAATAGCCGGGCATTGTGGTGGGTGCCTGTGGTCTCAGCTACTTGAGAGGCTAAGGCAAGAGAATTGCCTAAGCCCAGGAGTTGGAGGGTGCTGTGAGCTGCAACGCCAGAGCACTCTACTGAGGGCGACAAAACAACACTCTTCTCTCAAAAAAGAAAAAAACAGGGTGGCGCCTGGGTCTCAGTGAGTAGGGCACTGGCCCCCCCGGATACTGAGGGTGGCAAGTTCAAACCCAGCCCCTGCCAAACTGCAAAAAAAAATAGATGGGGGCTGTGGCAGGCACCTGCAGTCCCAAGTACTCAGGAGGCTGAGGCAAGAGAATCACTCAAGCCCAAGAGCTGCAGGTTGCTGTGAGCTGTGATGCCAAGACACTCTACCAAGGGCAACAGAGTGAGACTCTGTCTCAAAAAAAAAAAAATGAAATAAGGTCAAAAATAAATAAACCATTGATAATGGAATACAGGTTCCGGAGCTGTGCTGCCTGGTTTGGAGTCCTAATTCTGTTTCTTCAGCAGTCCAGTGTTTACTAGCTGAACCATCCTGGGTGAGACATTTAACGTCTCTGTGCTTCAGTTTGCTCCCACATAAAACAGAGATAATAATTATAACACCTACCCCATAGCTCTATACTAAGGATTAATGTGCTGATACATACAATGCATATAGTAAACACTTGCGAACTAACGTAAAATCTCAAAGCTCTTCCCTCAGCGAGAGACTGACAGGACCCTCTCTTGGCCAAGAGGATCCCTACATCTGAGCCACTAGCCATGGGAAAGGAGACTGGACACGCCTGTCATCACCCCTCCCTTAGTTAGAGATGTGACTCACTAATAGGCCTAAGGCTATGCAAAACCTACCTTCCGGCTCTCAATATACATAACAAATCTGTTGGGTCTGTCTGTGGTAGTCTAACAGACCTTTTTTTTTTTTTTTTTTTTGAGACGGTCTCATTCTGTAGCCCTGGGTAGAATAGCCTGGAGTCATAGCTCAGGGCAACCTCAGACTCTTTGCTTCAGCCATCCTCTAGCCTCAGCCTCTTGAGTAGCTGGGACTCAGGCACCTGCCACAATACCCAGCTAATTTCTCTATTTTTAGTAGAGACAAGGTCTCACTCTTGCTCAGGCTGGACTCAAACTCCTGAGCTCAAGCAGTCTACCCACCTCAGCCTCCCAGAGTGCTAAGATTACAGGCATGAGCCATGGCGCCCTGTTTATCCCACTATTCTTTCCTAAACCTGACTTTTTTTCTTTTTTTTTGAGACAGAGTCTTACTATGTCACCCTTAATAGAGTTATATGGCGTCACAACTCAGCAACCTCAAACTCTTGGGCTTAAGTGATTCTTCTGCCTCAGCCTCCCAAGTAGCTGGGACTACAGGTGCCCACCACAGCACTCGGCTATTTTGTTGTTGTTGTAGCTGTCATTGTTATTTGGCAGGCCCAGGCCAGATTTGAACCCATCAGCCCCAGTGTATGTGGCCGGCACCCTAATCGCTGAGCTACAGGTGCCAAGCCAAGCTGACTTTCTGAGTATTGTGAATAGAACTGCCTACACGCAGAGCTAGAGCTAGTGTATGTATCCTTATGCCCATACATGTCCCCAAGTTTGTTTGGTCCTTTTGTCCTTTTTCTGTGTTTCTTTGGTTTAGGGATTACACTGATTCATATGCAGCCCCTTAGTGAAGCCAGAAAGATATGCAGATACTATTTTCTTTTTCTCTTTCCTTTTTTTTTTTTTTTTTTTTTGAGACAGAGCCTAACTGTGTTGCCCAGGCTAGCATGCCATGGCGTCAGCTGGTTCACAGCAACTTCAGCCTCCTGAGTAGCTTAAACTACAGGCAGCTTCCACCACACCCAACTAATTTTTTTCCATTTTTGTAATAAGACTCCATCTCTTCTACAAATGAAAAAGTTAACCAGGCTGGGGGGGAGGTGTAAAAAAAATAGTTAACCAGGTATACTGGTGCACTCCTGTAGTTCTTGCTACTTAGCAAGCTGAGAAAAGAGGATCTGCTGAGCCCAGGAGGACAGTCTTGAATCCAGGAGTTCAAGGTTGCCATGAGGTATGATTCTGTCCACTACATTACAGCCTGGTCGGCAACGGGAGATCCTTACTCAAAAAAGAAAAAAAAAAAGCTTGGTGCTTGGTGTGGTGGCTCATGACTGTAATCCTAGCACTCTAGCACTCTGAGAGGCTAAAGTGGATAGATTGCTTGAGCTCAGTAGATTGATACTAGCCTGAGCAAGAGACCCCATCTCTACTAAAAATAGAAAAACTAGCCAGGCGTGTAGCAAGTGTCTATAATCCCAGCTTCTTTGGAGGCTGAGGCCAAAGGGTCTCTTGAGCCCAAGAGTTTGAGGTTGCACGTCGGGCATGGTGGCTCATCCCTGAAATATCATCACTCTGGGAGGCTGAGGCAGGTAGATTGCCTGAATTCACAGGTTGGAGACCAGCCTGAGCCAGAGTGAGACCTCATCTCTAAAAATAGCTGTGCATTGTGGCCAGTGCCTGTAGTCCCAGCTACTTGGGAGGCTGAGGCAAGAGAATCACTTGAGCCCAGGAGTTGGAAGTTGCTGTGAACTGTGACATCACATCACTCTACTGAGGGTGACAAAGTGAAACTCTGTCTCAAAAAAAAAGGAAAAAAAATTGAGGTTGCTATAGGCTATGATGCTTCCATGGCACTCTACCCATGTAGAGTAAATAAAGAAAAGTAGAGGGCAGTAGAGTAAATAAAGGGGGAAAAAAAGAAAAGAAAAGAAGAAAACTAATAGGGATGGAGAATTTGGATTTCAAATTCAAGAGACAACTTATAGACATAGAAATGTAGAGATTTGGGGACAGGGTGACCATTCCCATGGTTTCCAGTTTATTTTTATTTATTTATTTTTTGAGACAGAGTCTCACTCTGTCACCCTCAGTGGATTAATCTAACATCATAGCTCACAGCAACCTCTAACTCTTGGGATCAAGTGATCCTCTTGCCTCAACCTCCTGAGTAGCTGAGACTACAGGCGCTAGCCACAAGGCGGGGCTGTTTATTAGAGGTGGGGTCTTGCTCTTGCTCAGGCTGGTCTCAAACCTGTGAGCTCAGGCAATCTATCTGCCTTGACCTCCCAAAGTGCTGGGATTAAAGGCATGAGCCACCGTGCCCAGCCCCATGATTTCCAGTTTAGCAAACAGAGTAGATAATGCCACTAACCAAAGTATAGAAATATGTTTGGGACTAGGGAATGGCTAAGTTGGGTTTTGAATAACTTAAATTATCTAAACAAACATTAATTATTATCATCCCTGTTCCACACACTTGCTTTTAAAAAGTAGTAGCAGTGCCTTGTAATAAGAAAAGTGATAGAGGCTCGGCGCCTATAGCTCAACCAGCTAAGGCGCCAGCCACATACACCTAAGGTGGCGGGTTCGAATCCAGCCTGGACCCGCCAAACAACAATGACGGCTGCAACCAAAGAAAAAAAAAATAGCCAGGCGTTGTGGCGGGCGCCTGCGGTCCCAGCTACTTGGGAGGCAGAGGCAGGAGACTCACTTGAGCCCAGGAGTTGGAGGTTGCTGTGAGCTGTAATGCCACGGCACTCTACCTGGGGGACAGCTTGAGACTGTCTCAAAAAAAAAAAAAATAAGAGGAGTGATATAGAAGAAC
>CAUYTI010146662.1:0-12840 GCA_963575145.1 Galago senegalensis | reverse complement strand
AAGGCTGGTGCGGAGGTTGCTCGGGGCTACCCGGAAAGTAAGGGCTAGCCCGCCTTCCACAAGCTTGTACTTCTAATCCGCTTCTCGCCTGGTTCCTTCCTGCGCTAACCGAGACCAGGGCCACAGGAGCCCAACGGGTCGCGACACTGAATCATTGAGCAAGGAGAGAAATCATCAGTCACACCTCCATAGGGTGCAATGTTGCTGGGATTAATTCAAATATTGGGATCTCAATGTGGAGACCAAGAGAGAAGAGATTGGAAAGAACAGCTATAACAAATGGAAGAAATGTTAGGAACACAATAATTGAGAATTTCACTATTAAAGTGAGAAAGATTGAGAGCTCAGGGCCACACTGGATAAAGTCCATGAGGCTGATTAGCACTTCAGCTGCTGTAATTTATGACTTTATGGCTCACTTACATGCCTGCGCTGCTTGGCAGATTATGTGCAAGTATCAGTCCTTCAGATAGTTCATTTCTTTAAAGTGTACGTTAATTCTCTGTCTCCTATGGCTCTTCATTTTTAAAACACATTGTTAAAATTCAAAAGTAATAGTTTTGAATTTCTTAAAAATTCAAATTCCATTTTTAAAATACATTAATAATCTCACCACATATAAATCCTAATATCAGTATGGTAAAATATTACTTTTATTCTTTTGCTATGAAACACAGGTATCTTTCTGAAGTAGAAATGGTATGTACAGAAAAATTTCATCTTCAAGTAATATCACATTGTAAATTTCTCCAATGATAGACAATCCTCATTAGAAATATGTTGTCAATTGCTTCACAATATCTCTCAGTGATTGTATCATGTGAGCCAGCCCTACATAGTTGCAAATTTAAGTCATTTTCCATTTTTATTAAATAATACTGTAATAATAGTTAAAAAAATTGAGTTCGATATTGGAAAGTAGTGGTTATTATTTGTACCATTGGGTTACAGAAATCTAGTTCTATTAATCTTGTGACCTGTAAGTTAACATACACACACATACAAATCATTTTACTATTCAGATTACCTATAATTTTCTAATCAACGTATTAAATGCCTAGTGGAAATGTTTTATATATGTATTTCTCTTTCTTTTTCTTTTTTTTTAATATATGTATTTTTTATTCCCTTTTTAATACATTTGATGCTCTACTTTGGTACTTTATGATTTCACAAAGTTTTTTACATTTTGTCCATTATTTAATTATAATGGTCTCATTTTAATTTGTCTATTGAATTAAACTTGTCAAACATTTTAAAACTCTATTTTCCAATATTTGAATAATAAATTAAGACCTAAAATTCTGTTTATTTCCAGTTGTAAGTTATATGGAAGTGAAACTTTGAAATTTATAAAACTACTATTTTTGATCTTATTTTGGTGATCTTAATAGTATCTTAATATTTTTCTTTTCATGTCTCTTATGCTATTTCACGTTCAAAAGTTTTCTTATTTTATTATTTTAATTGATATAATCTTTTAGATATCCCTGCTTGTAATTGTCTTGCAACTTTATAAAATATATTGTTTAATCTATATTCCCCAATAATTTAAGTCATAAAAAGGTTATCTTCATCTGTCTCTCTAGGCAAAGGAGTTAATTTACTGTGCTTTGATCCTGTCCCCAAGGTTTTCTCCTGTTTCATTTCATGTCATCTGAGGTTTGGTAAACTGGTAAACAATAATGGATTCTAAACCACCTAGTGGCAGAATTATTGAGGACATGACAGAGTTGATATGTAGCTTTAAAAAACATATTTTTATACTTTTCTCTGTTTAACTCTTCAAATGCTTGCTGGAAGTCCCTTTTTTTTAAACTGTTTTACTGGGAACATAGTATATCTTTCCTATCTTCCTATTCATATTTCTTTTTTGATCTAGAATTTTCTTCAATTATATTTTTAAATTTTGTTTCCATACCACTTGGTCTGATGTCTGACGTGAAGGCTATGTTAACCAGTTTGATGGAAGTGTTTCAGATTGTGTGTGAAAACCCCACACTGTACCCCAGAAGTGCGTTAATGTACACAGTTACCATTCAATTAAAAAAAAAAATTACTTTCAATTCTCAATTTGCTTTGACATTTCCCTAGTCCTTCTGTTGTATATAACTCCTTTTAACCCAAATTTTGTTTACATACCATCTTAGTTCCCATTTGTTTTGTCTTTTTTTTCCTATTATCTAAGCATGTTTTTTTCTATTTCAGTGTGGCCATGTCTTTTCCTTTCTACTAGATTTTCATTCTAAAATGGTCCTTTTCTATACTGAACACGATCTCAGGACCTTTGTTTTCTCTAAATTAAGCTTTTTTTGATTTTCGATGTATACAAAATATAAAACTTATTGAAACCTCATATTTACCTGTTCTTTCAAGAGAAATATTAGCTGGTGGTGTTCAATAAAACCGGCCCTAGATGTCATCAACTCCTTTTTCAAATTTGTTCAAATCTTTATGCTTTATTACATTTATCATTACATACAAATAATACAATAAAGATATAGAAAAATATTTTCACCTTGGTTAATAAAATACCATTTACAAATAAATATAAAATTTTACAAACTGTATTAACCTGTAAGTAGATATTTTTGACAATGAAAATTGGTTTTAAGTGGCGATCTTCAAATAACAATACAATACTTTTCAAAATAGTAAGATATTTCCACCCTAGTTATGAAAATATGTAAAAATAAATATATTTTACAATTAACTTCAAAGAATACAATAAAGTCATATAGTACTTATACAAATAATACAGATTTTTGTACTAGTCATGATTAATATTCTTAGTCTATCATGCTGTCTTGCCTTAAATAAAGCAAAATTTCTTCTTTGTATAAAACTGGCCATTTTCCTGTTTGGACTGAATTGAAAGCTAATTTAATCAAATTAGATTGATTTCTTAATTAGATTTTTCCTGATGGCTTAACATCTGTGAGATGAAATTAAAGTTGAAAAGTATTGTTGTTTTGTAATTTTTAAATTAATGTATTTCACTAAAAATGGTAATATATGTCCAAATGACTTATATACTTATCTAAAGGAGAAGATCAGAATACTAACTAAAATATAGCACTGATAAATCAAAAACTCAGTTTCCATTTTTGAATGTGAAAAATTTTTAAGCTTGTTATTTTACTTTAAACATGATAGATTTTCTTCTGTTTCCATTTGAATATAGCGTTTACATGGTATTTTTTTTTAATTTAATTCTTTTTTTTTTTTTTTTTTTCAGTTTTTGGCCAGGGCTGGGTTTGAACCCGCCACCTCCAGCTTACGGGGCTGGTGCCCTACTCCTTTGAGCCACAGGCACTGCCCTTTTGTGCAGTGTTTTTTATTTGATGTTTCCACTTAAATTTATTTTCAGGTTAAAATTCCCACCTAGGTAAAGAAAAGAAAACTAAGAAGGAGTCCTATGAAAATTTCTAGGTGTGCTTCTCATCCCATCAAGAGGAAGTACATCATTATGATGGATAAAAAATGGAACTTTGTTTTTATTAGTCTCATTTTAGTGATAGTAAACCAAATCTATAACAATCTATATCTTAGATTAATTATATGCATTGCCTTATCAATTTAAGTTTTATACTTACATGAATAGTGTTGTGCCCTTCTTTATAACCCTTTTTCACAATGTTATATGTAGTAAAGACATAAAAATCTAGGGAGTCTCCGGCTGTCAAAGTCAAATTTGTCATAGAAATAATACTCTGACAATGCCCTCTAGCCAAAATCATCAGGAGCACAACTGTGCTGGAATAGGTATTGTTGATTGCACATTGCAGTTCATTGGAGCATCCCTTCAATGAAAACCACGGGGCACCTTGATGAGCATGTGTGGTGGAAGAATTTACAAGATTTGGGCTTATGTTAGGAGATTTGAGGGAATTTTTAAGGAAATGGGCTTTGTTTTGAGCAAATCTCATCAAGATTAGGGGGAAATTATAGCAAAGTTACATCTATAATTGGTAAAGAATAGACCTCAATATTAGGTCGGATGGAGAATGTTGGTCATTTTTATGTTTTGGACAATGTTCATGGTTGTCAAGGTAGAACATATACTGTTTATGTGTGTGCAGGTGTGTGTGTAGGTGTGCACATGCAGGTGTGTATCTTCCCCAGAATTAAGTTTTTTGATGCAAAATTGGATAGAGAGAGCTAAGAATAATTCAGTAAAGTATACTGAAATTTAAAGCTTAAAAGAAAAAAAATGAGAAGATAAAATTATTACGTGAAGCCAATTCATATCCTAACCTCAAGGACATATGAAAAAGAGAACTGAAATGAAGTGAAAATCTAAATATTTTCATTATGTATTTGAATTCACACACACATGCACACACACACACATATATATATATATATATAGGTATGGAGCTCACCAACTTAGAAATATTTGAATGGTTATTATAAACAATTTTATTTGCATAATCAGATGAATTTATTGAAATGCATCTTACTGATTCCATTTAATATTTTAGTTATGTGAGAAATGCATTATCAAGGGAACAGTATTGTAAAATATTGTATGGTGTCTGGGTAAGAAATTCATTTAAATTAAAGTTATTTATCTTTTATTGTACTGTGTGTTTAATTAAAGAAAGTATTCACTAGAAGTTTCTATGATTATTCTCTGTGCTGACGAGTATCTCTTCTTATCTGATATTCATACCAAAACAATTTCAGTAGTTATGTGAAAATATAGAGTAGTAAAATAATTTCACCTATGAACAATTATTCTAAAATCACATCAGATGTGTGACTGCAATATACACAAGCTGGGGAAAAATTAGATAAGAAACCTGTGGTGTTATATGTATTATGCTATGTCATCGGGAACCAGCCTTGACACGTGGTGGGTTTACTTCCTAGTGGCCTGGTGGTGCGAGGAGATGGAAAATTATTAATAGGAGTTATAGAATAGAAATATAGGGAAATAATAGACACATACAAAGAGATAGTTTTAAGAGCAGTGGGACTCCGGAGGTGGCACACACTTCCTGGTGAGGCTTCCAGTATGCCGCCCCGAGTATCAGGCTAGCTCTGTACTTATTTCATACATCAGTGTTACAGTCATAAATCTCATGAAAGCAAGGCAAACAATCCCATATGGTTCTTCCTGTGCTAGCCTTTCTATAACTACATCAACTCTACATCTGATTACGTTCATTGCATGGATTTACTTATTACTTTTTACTGTTTCAAAGTATTATGATCTTAATGTAAACAAAGTCTTGATAAGGAAGCCAGTCAGAGTCCAACTCATGGAGCAAATTCTAGCTGACCCACAGTCCCACACTACAGATGTGTTGTTTTAATGCTCTGACAGTCATGTGTCCAAACAGACTCCTCTGGACCAATCGAAGTGACAGAAGCAAAGAGATCTTTCTTCTCAGTATCTTGTCCGAAACAAGTCTTCCTGAGTTGGACAAAGTTTAAAGAATTCACATTCTTAACTCCCCAAAACCACTCCCTCAGAGCACGTAGCCTTTGCCCCGGCAGAAAGCAGCCTTAAGACCTCCAGCCAGCTGCTGCACTGCAGATATAGGGGAGCAGGATATACAAACGTGAGGCTTCAGAAATATTCAAGTGACAGGAGCTCGCACTTTGTGCTCAAAGCCTGGAAAATGGGTCTGAATCAATTCCCCATAACTGTCTCCCTTTGTTTAGACTTTGTTCCTTTTCCTAATAATATTTCTAATCTACTAATGATTAACAGTTGAATATTATTTTCAAGCTTTCATTATTACTAGTAGTGCAAGCACATCAAGATGTAACCCCTCCTTTAAGTATTCCCACACGCACTGTTCACCACCTAACCTGGAGACCACACTCAATTTGACCCACCAAGTCCTTTTGAACAGTGCATTACCTTTTTCCTTTCCATCTATTTGTAATCTTACACTATTTGAAATGTCAGAATTATTAGAATGCTATTGGCAAGGAATTTACCTAATTTTGTTAATTTTCATAACTTTTTATTTTGTAAAATTTTGAACTGAGAAGAATCCACATAAGTAATATACTGGGCACTAATATACTTCTCATCAGTAAAATGTTACTACATATTTGCTTCATCTCTAATTTTATGTGTAATCTCTATGTGTGCCTAAGTAGGATCATTTGACAAATACTTGTGACTTTAAAATATTTCACTTCTAAATTCTTCAACATCAAAGAACATATAGCATTATTTCTAATATACATTTTATATCAATGTTTTCCATTGATCCCAAATTGTGTTTGGAGTAAACATTTATATCATCAGAGTTCTTAAAGATAATTCATAAGTTTTCAAAAGGTAATTAGGGAGTAATCGATTTTTACCAGTTACAGATGACATTTAAGAAATAGTATTCAGGGTGGTGCCTGTGGCTCAAGAGTAGGGCACTGGCCCCATATGCTGGAGGTGGTGGGTTCAAACCCAGCCCCAGCCAGAAACTGAAAAAAAAAAAAAAAAAAAAAAAAAAAAAGTAAGAAAGAAAGAAATAGTATTCAGTTAAAGAGATTTAAAATTTGTCCTTCTATGTAATCTTTTATGATCATAAAGCTATCTATCTTATGCAGGAAGCCATCCTTTATGAAATTATGAAATATGATACTTCTGTGCACCTATCTCATGATACTTACGAATAAAAAAATTCACTCTCTTCTCTCTAGCAGATCACCTATAAAAAGAGCTTATTAAGATGGAAATTCTAATTTGGAGATAGTAAATGAGTTAACATATCAGTTCTTTCTTGATGTATAACAAAGTGCTACACATTTAGCAGCTTAAAATAACACACATTTATTATCTCACAGTTTCATAGGTCAAAAGTCTGTAGCTTCAAGATTAGATTCTCTCTTTTCAGAAAGAATCACAAAGACAGAGGCAAGGTAACAAAACAACTTAACTCCTATCCCAATGACTTTTGGTGTCATCCAGATTGTTGAATGAATTCAGTTTTCTGAGGTTGTAGGATGATGGTCCCCATTTCTTTGTTGACTCTCTTCTGGGGGCGAATCTAAGCTCCAGAAGACTCAGCATTTTTCTTCTTGTGAGTAGATTCTAGTTTCAAACCTTGCAAGAGTTCCTTTTTTGCCTTTGAATTTCATTGACTTCCCTTCACCACATCTTGGCTTCCTAATCTGCGTCCGTATTCCATATTTAAGGGTTCATGTAATTACATTTTGCCCACCCAACTAAATTAGTTACATCGCAAATCCTTTTTTGCCATGTACCATACCTAAGGGAGTAACTCTAAGAAGTGGAAATCATTAAGACCAAAATTCTGTCTACCACGATTACCTTTCAAAGGAAATTTGAACATCTAATACAACGTGCTTGCTTATTTTCAAATGTTGCTCTACCCACTAACAAGCACATGCAGAGCAATTTTAGAGTAAAGAAGCACAATTGAATTGAATGCAAATGTACATTTTATTATAGATTTTAATATTGTATGATATAGATGATTTCTCAAAATAGTCTTTTTAATTAGCATCATATTTGTATCACTCTTTGTTCAGAAACTGGGAAAACAGACTTATCAGAGATATATACAGAAATACTAAGTATGCTACATACATCTCCAAGCACTGTACGATAAGTTTCAAAACAGATTTAAAATCCATGTACTCTAAACTTTTATCTTAAATTCAGTGGAAACAACATATGCAAGTGGAGAAAGGAACAATTAGCTTCTGTGTCTATACATTCCCTTTTTTTAAATACAGGGTATGTATGCTGTAATACTACTAAACATTGTACAAAAATGATTTTGTGGTTATTTTGTACTATATCAAATGTATGAGTATGTTTATTCATGATTGGCAGAAAGTTGAAATTTCCAAATTGTATGCTACCATTTCGGGTAGATTAGCATAAAATTTAATTTTTGCTAATTAGCAAGAAGTGAGGTAGAAAATTAACTTGACACATTAATATTGCATTTATGGCAATCTTATAACGTTCATGTGCATGGGGAATTTGTTAGTTATTCTCTTTGCATCAATATCATAATTTACTACTTAAGGTATCTTAAATGAAGAAAATATTTGCTTAAAAAATACCTTTATATAAAAATTCAATTGCTAAAACTGGCCATCTAGAAAATAGTTCCACAAGATAATTTCATGGAACATAGTTTTTGTTAACTACATGTAAATTTTGATTTTGGTAATAATAAAGGTGTATTTAACTTTCAAATGTTTATAAACATTGAGAGGGTCAGAAGACCAATATTCTAATATAGCAAAGAATGTAAATTCTTTTGTGAAATGTGTTTACCTGAAAAAGCATGATATTGAAATAGGCAGTGTAATAGAATATGACTTTAATTTGGATTTTAGTACCATATATTTATTTTCAATAAATATTATCTTTAAGACTATTTCCTTGACCTTTTAAGATTCAGATTTATTGTAAAGACTTTAATTTTCAGTAATATTATTTCTTTGATTTTATAAATATTCTATGTTCGGGAAACATCATTAGGTAGAGAAGGGTTTTTTAAAGGTTATACTTTCTTTGACCCAGTTAGCCAGAATGTTGGAGTTATTTTGGGTAAATATTAGCCCACACATACTGACATACACTGACATGTGAAATGATGGATTAAGGATCTATTATTTCAAAAGCATTATCCTAGTAGCAATATGGGTATAATCATGGGGTGCATAGAAAAATTGCCCTCTAGGAGAATTGCATAGTAAACAGTCATTCAACAGCTAATTTCAGCAATTTATATGAGTTATTATTTTTTCTTAGGTTTTATCTCTAACCTGATTTAGTTAGCATGTATATTTAAATCTTAGTAAATTCATCTGTAGTATGAGAGGCACATATGTTTTTTCACGTATCAGAGAGTTCTTAGGAAGATTAAGTGAAATATTTATTGTTTGAAAATATTTAAAATATCTATCTGTTGTATTATTTGGCCAACTAAAATAAAAACATCCATGTTTTAGAATTTATTTTTAAATTTTTTAAAAAAAATCTTTCAAAATATAAAAAAGATCAAACATTTAGTAACAATACTCATAGCTTTGATGCAATGTCATCTCTTGGAGTGAAAACTAATTTTTAGTATTACCTACTTTAAATTTTAAAAACATTGACAGAATCATATTTCTGAAAAAATAAAATAAAATAAAGAGACAGGAGAACTCCATTTATCTAGATATAAATTTCAAAAAGTTAATGAAAACAGCTATGTGATCCTATAACAACTGAAACTATTATTTTCTACTTGTTTATTTATTTTTAAATTTTTGATGAACAAATGATAATTACATATATTTATGACATGTAATGCTATGTTCTTTTAAATGTATAAAATATACCTTAGTAAATGAAACTAATTAAGAGAGCTATCACTTCACTCAACTTCTAGTTTTTGTGGGAAGGTATTTAAAATTTACTCTCTGGTATATTATATTAAGTTAAAAGGCCAGGCACAGAAAGACAAATATCATTGGTGTTTATATTTATACTAAATATTAAAAAGGACCTGCTTTTTTTACAATCACTTTTAAACAGAACAACACTTTAGTTGATTATATAATTGAAATAATGTCATTACTTCTCTCTACACACCAATTATCAGAAGGAAACCTATGATTTTCTTTTTCTTCACAGTAAAACTTGGCAGGAAATTTACTTGTTTGAAGCAACTGGAGTCACATAGAAGGTTTGAAAACTCATGATGTGCTACCATGGGGCTCTGAAGAAAAAATATATATTTATTTCAAGACCTATTTTGAAAGTTATATTACCTGACTGCAATGATTAAGATTGTAGAAGATAAACCATAGGTCAAAAGACCTTCCTGAGTGAAGTGCTTTATCATAAACAGCTAGAGTGAACAATGTATCTACAAATTAAAAGAGGATATCAATAGAAATCATAATTTGTGAATTTTAAGTACCTTTGTAAGTAATATTGTCCTGGAATTGATGTGCCTAGGAATTAGATTAAGGAATTTGCCATAAATCTCATAAAATTTAATATGTATTAGATATTAAGTATGTATACATATTTTCTGCCTTGGGCGGTGGGGATCTAAGTGGCATCATTTTCCCATTTGGTACTCATTCTGCTAAAAGAATACTGAGCTCCAAACTTGATCTTTGGCATATATAGTACTTCTTGGAGCATTGTGAGGGAGCTTTTGACTTTGGTCACTGACAAAAATGGCAACTTGCTCCCCCTTTTTATTGAATGAAAAGGGGAATTATGAGACACAAAAATAAATTACACAAGACATTTCATGCAGTAACAATCACAGCAATCTAACGGAGGAAAAAACATTCCTATACAATCAAAATAGTTTTTATTGTTTTTCTTTTCCATAAATGCAGCCACATGAGGTGTCAAGTACTAATTAGGTGTTATATAAAATTTTTCATGCAAATGAAATTCTTCAATATTGTATAATTATTTGTCAGTCATGGCTTATCTTTCTTTTCTTGATCGTGGGTTCTACAAAAAGATGTTTTCAAACTACCCTTTGCCTCTTATTTGCTGTAAATCACTAGGGATTATTGAGTTGTTTTCTGAGCTTCAGCTTTCTTTTTTATGGAATGGCATTAACTATTAATACATATCTCAAAACTTACAGATCAAGATTGGCAGAAAATAATTCCAATAATTATTAATTTCCTTCCTTGCCTCCCTTCTTATTTAATCCACTATCTACATTAAAACATTGAAAATGGCTCATGAGTCATCAAAAAAAAAAAAAACTGAGTTGGCCCAACTCAAAGGCTAACCCCTATAATCCTACCACTCTGGAAGGCTGAGGTGGATGGGTTGCTTGACCAAGAATGATACTCCGTCTCTACTAAAAATAAGAAAACTAGCTGGGTGTAGGGATGTCTATAGTTTCAGCTACTTTCGAGGCTGAAGGAAGGGAATTGCTCAAGCTCAAGAGCTTGAGGTTGCTGTGAGCCATGATGTCATAGCATTCTACCCAAGATGACGGAGTGAAGCTACGTCTCAAAAAAAAAAAAAAAAAAAAGAAAAGAAAAAGAAAACTGAGTAGATTCATAAATATAAGAATAATGAAAATATTTTCATATCCTTTATACCCAAAGATTTTAAAAATATTATTATTATTTGTCTAAATGTTTTCACTTTCTTGGAAATATAAATTTGTTATTTTTATACTTGAGTGAATTACATTTCTCTGACAAATATGGATACTGTTGAAGCCAGCAATTTCTTTGTTACCTTCTCATATCTTCTTGCTAAGTTCTATTCTTTGTTAATTATTTCATTGATGGTGTAAAAGGATTTTAAACTATCCTTTGTTCGCTTACAAGAAAAAATTAATTTATTCCAGTAATTTTTGAATGATAATTTCCCAAGCTTAGAATTGTAGGTTAACATTGAGTTCTGTGAAGCAATTTAAAGATTTTACTGTATAATTTTCTGTCAATGTTTGTATTGTGTGAGAAGTCAATTGTCAGCCTAATTGCTATTTTTTCTTAGTAAATATGGCTTATCTACCTAATACCTTTACTTTTTCTGCTATTCTAAATATCATATATTATCAGCACTAAATTCCTGTTCCCCAGCCTTCCAAAAAGCTGGGATTATAGGTGTGGACCACCACACCCAGATAATTTTTCTTTTTCTTTTTTTTTTTTTTTTTGGCAGTGATGGAGTCTCACTCCTTCTCAGGCTGGTCTCTAACTCCTGAGCTAGAGTAATCTTCTAGTCTCAGCCTCCCAGAGTGTAGGATTACAAGTGTGAGCCATTGCGTCTTGCCTGTGTATACCTTAAATCACCATACTCCAGCTGCTGCATTTCTGGAAAACTCTCAGTTTTTTCTCCAGCTGCTGCATTTCTGGAAAACTCTCAGTTTTTTCTTCTATCAAAGGGCTTCCCTGTCACTCTTTTAATTTTTTTTTTCTGAAATTTTATTAAGCCATATGTTAGAGCTCTGCCTTGGTTTTATTCCTTGTTTTCTTTATATTGCATTACGGCTGGTTATCTTGTATTTTAGGTACCTAATTCTTTTTAATGTGATAGATATTACAGTGTCTACTTGATTATAAAAGTCTATACATTTTTTACTTACAAAGATATTTAACACATCCATTTATTAATCCAAACATTTTGAGCAGTATTCAGTATTTTTTATTTGTATTGTTATTATGTTTAGTCCCTGTGAGGGCCCTAGATTTACTTGTTTTAAAGCGTTCTATACTGTATCCACTCCAGAGTAGAGACACTTCTATTGCTTATTTGTTGATTACCCTGTTTGAGTTCTTCTGACCTTTGGTAGTTCTCAGTGAAACGCGGAATGCCAGCAACTTGGGGCTCCTTCCCTGTGGTAACGTGAGATGTGTTGTAGATTTGCTATCTCATCAACAATTCATTTGTTCATGTTAAAATTATGAACTTAGAACAATTTTTCCTGCCTCCCTAGAGTGATTATATTTATATAGCACATGAGGGGCCCAAATGGTGATCACTTCTAGCTTTTCAGCTTTTTCTTGGATAGGGTTTGTCACCTGATAATCTGTTTTGAGTCAATGTCCCTGGACAATTTTACTTACCATCTATCCAGACATTATGTTTGCCTTCCTCTACCCACTCTCATTATGTCCAATTCTGTTTCTACTCAAAACAACTAACCTGCTAGATTATATCAATGGTCTTATTTGCCTTTTGACTATGGGTTCAGTATTTCACTAGGATATGTATTTTATATTATTTTTGTTAATTTTATAATGTTAAACTTTAATAATAACAAATAATTGTTGAGAACTGATTATCGAGAACTGCTTATCAAAGTTTGCATTGTTGTCAGGCCCTGTCCCCCAGGCCCCCCCACCTCCCCTAAT
>CAUYTI010146657.1:0-21605 GCA_963575145.1 Galago senegalensis | reverse complement strand
AGGAGCAGTGAGAGTGAACTATAGGGAGAGGGGCCTCACTACCCAGAAGGAGCAGTGAGAGTGAAATATACGGAGAGGGGCCTCACTACCCGGGAGGAGCAGTGAGAGTGAACTACAGGGAGAGGGGCCTCACTACCCGGGAGGAGCAGCGAGAGTGAACTACAGGGAGAGGGGCCTCACTACCCGGGAGGAGCAGTGAGAGTGAACTACAGGGAGAGGGGCCTCACTACCCGGGAGGAGCAGTGAGAGTGAACTATAGGGAGAGGGGCCTCACTACCTAGAAGGAGCTGTAAGAGTGAACTACATGGAGAGGGACCTCACTACCTGGAAGGAGCAGCGAGAGTGAACTATAGGGAGAGGGACCTCACTACCTGGCTCTAGGAGGTCACCAGTGCCAGGGGGCAGACAAATGGCTTTCCTTTCATGATGCCATTACAAGGCCTGCAGATGAGAAAAATGCAGTAAATCCAAGGCCTGGCTTTTACCACAGCATCTAACAACGTCACCGTGCTCTCTTTATGAACAAAATTAAGAACTGCAGAAAGGATGATAATATGCTAGCAGATTTCTGACTAGTTCAAGGATGGAATTCAAAGATTACTGGAGTCTGTGTACAATCAGGGAATTTCTTTTTTCTTTTTTTTGGAGACAGAGTCTTTCGCTGTCGAGAGTGAAGTGCCGTGGAGTCACAGCTCACAGCAAGCTCAAACTTTTGGGCTCAAGCGATTCTCCTGCCTCAGCATCCCAAGTAGCTGGGACCACAGGCGCCCACCACAACGCCTGGCTATTTTTCTGTGGCAGTTGTCACTATTGTTTAGCAGGCCCAGGCTGGATTCGAACCCGTCAGCCTTAGTGTATGTGGCTGGTACCATAATCACTGTGCTATGGGCACCACCACAATCAAGGAATTTCTAAAAGCATGTTCCAGGACTCTGAACAATTTTTATCGATGGCTTAGATGAGACCAATAATTGCAGAATAATGATCCAGAAAGACCTCCACAAACTGGAGAAATGATATCCACAGGAATGTATGTCAAGTCCTACACTTAGATTAAAAAATAAGCAAACGGCATAAACAAGAACAAGGCAGCCGGATGACATGGTCCGTGCCTGTCATCCCACCTACTAGAAAGGATGAGGCAGGAGAATCGCTTGAGCCCAGGAATCCGAGCCCTTCCTGGGTAATTCAGCAAGACGTCATCTCTTAAGGAAGAAATAAAAGGAAACCACGGTTTTACAGCAACATGAGCAAAGCTCAGCAAGAAGTCGGCTGTGACCACAGCTTAACCTAGGCTGGCAATGGCTCTAGCAACAAGTGCTGGTGAGACTTTGCCTTGAAAATGCAGACAAGAGGGTGAAAACGCCAACTCCAGCTGCACTGTGCTGACCAGGCTCAGGGCACCATGTTCAGAGACAGATGTCATTCTTGAAGACAAGTAGACACATCCAGAAGATCTTGAAGGCTTCAAAAACTAACAAATGGCGGAAAGGTTGACAGAACTAAGGTCTCAGTCTGGAGCAGGAATGCAGACCGATAGCCAGCAGGCCAGGTCCAGAAGGCAAACAGGTTCAGTTCATCCTGAACAAGATTTTAGTAACATCAGAAAATTTCATATAAAAATCTCGATTTCTTTTTCTCTTAGAGAAGGAGTAAGGGGGAGAAAAGCCTGGCAATAACTGAATTAAGAGGCACAGACAAAGACCCCTTTAATCAGAGCCACTCCCATCCTATTGTCTGACACCTATGAATGAGCCTGTGAGCTTTTCAATTGCACCGGCTGTTCTAGAGAAAAAGAACCAAAGGGTGAACACAAAAGCAGTGTTTTAAGACCTGAAAGGTCACATCTGGGCTAATGATACACTGAGAGACTATTCTGGAGAGAGTAAGGCCAAAGGGTACGAGGTATGTGGAGGTTCAACACAAAAAAGAACTTTCTAACAAAAACAGAATAAGCTGTCTATGTGGCTTTTCCACACTAAAAAAGGGTCTCAGAGGAGCCTGATTCCAAGGGTAAAGAATCAGGGTACAAGCCCAAAGCATCCTTTCCACATCTGGGTTTCTCTGATGGTTATCTTCAGTGCCGTCCACCACGGACAGCATGCTGGGCTTTCTGGGTCAGAGAAGCCCTGGCTTCACAGGAAGATCCCAGGACTGACTGATTCCATGTCAGCTTAACACAGGCTCTGACAGAGAGTCCCTATCTGACCCTCTCAGGTACGTTAATCCACCATCAATCTGAGAACTCTATTACTTCATTAGTGCGGAGACAGGAGAGCTACCCTGTCCTTGAAGTCACTCAGAGTGACGGTGAGGGGAATCACAAGGAGAGACCACGGCATACAGCACAGAAAATCAGAACAGGAATGTGCTTGAATAACCTGGATTTCTTTCTAGATCTCAGTTTATTCATCTAGGAAAGAGCATAAAAGCTTAGCCATGTGAGTTCTACTAGATTCTTGTATAACTCAAATTAAATAATGCATGTAAATTTACCTTGACAACTATATCTCATGTTATGTAAATACAACAACTTTCCAACATAAAATACAGGTCTATCATGCAAACTGTCATTTTCCTAGAATGGAAGGATCTGTATCAATCTACTTATTTTCCCAGTGATCCATGCACCCACCTTTTCTCCTAAGTCTCTCTCAAACCTCAGTTTTCCAGAGCCTCTCATTGAGGAGAGAGCCATGATTTGTCAGGATGGTACCAAAGTACTGTAAATGGACACCAGATCATAGCTCAATGAACTGCTTCTTCTGCCTGGGGGAGCAGGGTACAGTGGCACTAATGAGCCCTGCAGGCAAGGCACCAAAGCTCCTTTCCTGCTCTGAGCTAACTGCTGAACTTCAGGTTTAATTCCACTTAGCCACATTACCACGGACCTCTGCTCTCTGGAGCTGGCTTGCAGCTGGCATTCTGTTGGGTTAAACCCCATGAAACTGTGTCTCAAATGTTAAAAACAGTCTAAATATTGCCTATGGATCAATCTACATGCTCCAAATTCTAAATTTATTAATTTAATTACAGAGGGAGGGAAAAGAGGTCAGCTGTGATGAAAGTTATTCAACTTTATCCAGGTAAGGCATAGATGAAATTCTTGGAAACTTAATGTTTTAAATTTGAAATTCTGCTTTTGGCTCACTAGGAGATAGATACTTGTTCTTTTCTACCTTAGGTGCCTCATAGGTCACTTAGAAAGGAGCTATGACAGCCCATACACCAGTTTGGCTCAAGTCCCCTTTTCGATACATGAGTATCAACAAGAGGAGCAAAGCTGTTGCCTGAAACCTAATGCCATGAAGGGACCCAGGTCTCAGTGAGAAGGAAGAGGGATCCATGACTACAGAATGAGGACTCACAAAACACGCTCCCTGAGAAGTTCAAACAGATAGGTCCTAAAGGAATGAACTAACTGTGCTATTCTATTTCCTAGTGGTGAAAGAACACCCACCCCCTGACTTTGATTATTTAGAGAAGGTATTTAGCTCTGAGTCTGAACCTACTCAGTTTTAACAGATCTGTCCAATAGTTCTTCATGTAAATATAAGTTTTTAAGCTACACAAAGATTCACAAAAACTATGATTATATAAATGAAATTCCTTTATAATTAAACTTTAGGAAAGAACACCATGGGATTTAGGCACTAGCATTCCTGGTTATCTAAAATGTTAGTGATTCTACCATACATAAATTAAACCTAGACCTATGACTTTTAATGGACAGTAATGGATATTAACCCACGTATATACATTTATGAGATGATGTTAATTGTCATCAAAAACTTTTTCTTAACAAACACCAAAAGAAAATTAGACAAAGTGTTAATTGATTAACAGATAACCACATCTACAAGAATATGCTTACCTGTAATACAAATTTCTGATCTATATATTTTTTGGCAATGCTAGGTTGGAATTCTTGGCTTTCCAAAAATCGGATGAAAAATTCATATACAAGCTGTAACAAACAGATTATAGTTAATTTCAAATCATGAGTCACTGAGAATAGTATTAAAAACCATGAAAAGCCTATAACACCAAAACTGACAGGACTTAGAAAATTAATTTTAATATCAATTGATGAATCATGTTAGCCTTTATATAGCTCAGTTATTGTTATGCTTTTTAACTTTTAAAATTAAAAATCAGAAAATACAATCAAACAAAGCAAAGAGAAATCTACCATAGTCTCACCATTCAGAGACAACCACTATTACCATTTTAACATATATACCTCCTTCTACAATAGTGGTTCTCAACCCTCCTAATGCTGTGATGTATTTTCATTGTTACAAAGGGGTCCTGACCCGCAGGTTGAGAACTGCTGTTCTACAACACACCAGTGTACCATATTTTACAAAGTTTTGCAAACTACTTTTACCATTTAAACAATATATTGCACAGCAGCACCTGTAGCTCAGTGGGTAGAGTGCCAGCCCCATATACGGAGGGTAGCAGGTTCGAACCCGGCCCCAGCCAAACTGTGACAACAACAACAACCAATATATTGCGAACAATTTACATCAACTATCTTAGTAGCTACTAAGCAGTCATTACAATTTACAATTAATTTAATCAATTGCCTATGCTTTGACATTGAAGTAATTTCTGAATGACTTCTCTGCCATCAGGGCCACAATGTGCATCACGTAACACACATCATTTACACATTTGTTCCTCATAATCACTTTATGAGGAACTATTTCTGAAAACTGCTAGAGCAAAAACTATTAAACCATTCAGGGTTTTGATACTCACTGTCAGATTTCCTTTCAGAAAGTTTACGGCAATGTGCCTTCCTCCAAGCAGCACAGGGTAGGATAGCACATTAGTCCCACCTATCAAGCGTCAACCTCAAATAACTGCTCTGATAAATAGTGAGAGATCATTGTTTATTCTCTTTACATAATAAATTATTAGTAAAGGCTACATTTGATCCTGGTGTAATATACAACAGAATATCAAAACTAGAACTTTTTTTTTTTTTGCAGTTTTTGGCTGGGGCTGGGCTTTAACCCACCACCTCTGGCATATGGGGTAAGCGCCCTATTCCTTTGAGTCACAGGGCCTCCCCCAAACCAGAACTTTTAAGAGAAAAGCATTGGAGCTAGAAGCCTAGCTCTTTCCCTCACAAAATGCATAAAATTGAGCAATTTAATTTCTCTGAAACTAGGGTTAATATCCCTAAGATTTAATGTGATAATATACATAAAGTTCTCTGTGCAGCAAATAATAAATATTCTTGTCACTATTCTTAGAATGGCATTTGTAAAAAACAAAAAAAAAAGCTTTTGTTTATATGCTATATATAAAATTAAAAATAAAAACTGTGAACTTTTACTTTATTTTTTGAGACAGAGCCTTACTCTGTTGCACTGGGGTAAAGTGCCATGGTGTCATAGATCACAGCAATCTCAAACTCTTGGGCTCCAGCCATCCCCTTGCCTCAGACTCCCAAGTAGCTGGGACTACAGGCTCCCACCACCAAGCCTGGCTAGTTTTTCTATTTTTCGTAGAGACAGAGTCTCACTCTTGCTTAGGCTGGTCTCAAACTCCTGAGCTCAAGCACTCTATCCACCTCGGCCTCCCAGAGTGCTAGGACCACTGCACTGCAGAGCCACTACACCCCACCAGACTATGACAATTTAAAATGTTTTTAGTTTTTTTTTTTTTTTTTTGGTTGTAGTTATCATAGTTGTTTGGAAGGTCCAGGCTGGATTTGAACCCTCCAGCTTGGTGTATGTGGCTGGCACCCTAGCTGCTAAGCTATAGGCACCGAGCCCAGACTCTCTTTTTTTTGTTTTTGAGACACAGCCTCAAGCTGTCACCCTGGGTAGAATACAGTAGCATCACAGCTCACAGCAATCTCCAACTCCTGAGCTCAAGCAATTCTCCTGCCTCCGCCTCCCAAGTAGCTGGGACTACAAGCAGCCACCACAACGCCCAGATATTTTTTGGTTGCAGCCGTCATTGTTTGGCAGGCCCAGGCTGGATTCCAACCAGCCAGCTCAGGTGTATGTGACTGATGCCTTAGCCACTTGAGCCACAGGCACTAAGTCAAGTATTTCATTTTCAGATGATAAAATGTATTACATCTTAAAAGGATATATTTTGCGGGGACTCGGTGCCCCTAGCTCAGTAAGCCGAGGGTGGTAGATTCAAGCCTGGCCCAGGCCTGCTAAACAATGACAACTGCAACCAAAAATAGTGGGGTACTGTGGTGGGCGCCTGCAGCTACTTGGGAGGCCAAGGCAAGAGAATTGCTTAGGCCCAAGAGTTTGAGGTTGCTGTGAGCTGTGACACTACAGCTCTCTACCGAGGGCAATAAAGTAAGACTCTGTCTCAAAACAAATTATTGAGAGGTATTGATTACATTTTTATAAATCTCTTTAATGTCTCACTTAATAAAAGACAGATTCTCATCTGCTTCTGTATTCAATCTGTTGTGATACACTGTATCTAGTAGTTGTAAAAAGGGAGACTATTTTATGTTTTTACATAATTGTGGATATTCCTTGATACTACACCAAAAGTCAAAAATTTGTCATTTCTTAAAGATTAGTTGTAAAATATAATCTGAAACTGTATCAGTGAACTTTTCATACGTTGTTACTTAGTCCAACCATTTGTCTTATGCTTTGAATGGATCTTTTTTTTAAAAAAAACTATATTCTTTAATATCTCCAATTTATTCAAAAAAATACTTCAAGTTTTGGGAAGTTGTATATAGCTCAAGGTGACTGACACAAAACAGATACAAGTTTTTTAAATTTCTAATTTTAAATTTTGTTTGAATGTCCCAATTTGATCAGTGATAACAAAACTGTTAATTGGTGCCCTTGTTTTAGAGAAAGAATTTGCAAATACTCAAGTCTGAATAACCATAGTTTGCTAATCATTTGTTTTTAAGCTTCTCTCCAGCCCTCACCTTGAACACCTGATGAACACCAATTAAAACCCCAGTGAGTCTTGTTTGGTTCTCAGACAGTGAGGGGATTTCCCCACTATCTAACTATATTCACATAATCAGTTATGTAAATCTTAATATAAACCAATCTTCAGTAGGTTTGGGGATGACAGTTTACTACCTTTGTGAAAAGGTGAACATCACTAATTAAATCTAAACATATCTTTAGAAAGGGCAAACAGTTATAGCATTTACTAAAACTGGAATCACTATCAAAATTTTAAAAAACTGGTCATATTCATTTAACCACAAGCCAGTGTTAGTTAAATCAGGATTGTCCAACAAAAATATTCTGCTACTCATTCATGGTCTGAATTCTGGTAAATGAGACTGATCAAATTATGATACACATTAAAAAAAAGCTAGAGATATTTCTCTTTTGTAATAAATAAGGCAGTGGCCAACTACGTCTCATTACCAGCTTTTTGGAGACACGCTCGCAAGTCTGCCCTTTGTCCTTTCTTCTTAATGCTGGTGAAGATCATTTTTTTTTCCCAGGGGAAATGTACTTCTGGGGATTCTCCAAATACTCCGTCAGTGTATCCCCTCCCCAGGTTATGCCTTTGTTCTCACTGGGGTCTGTATAAGAGAAGCCAGTGGCCTGACCTGTCTTCTGCCCACAGAGACCATGGGGATTTGGCCTCGTCTTGTGCTTGCCTCCCTCTCCCACCGTACGGCACTGGGCACACTTCTCAACAAAATCTTCTTGTCTTTCTCAATGTCACCCATATTTAATTCATTCCTTGGTTGCTGGAAGCTGGACGTCCTGCTCTCTGCTAATCATTTCTTCAAGTAAAAACATTTCGTGAAAATCTGCTGATTACCTGACAGATCAAAACAATCACACAAGTGCCTTTCCACAAAATAACTGGTACCTTGTGCAGTAGAAGGGATTCATCAATACTTTCCATTTTGTCATGCAGGACTTTTTTTAAATATGTGCTCCAGGGTCAAACTTTAATAAGGTTAATAATTTATAGTGCTTCTCAAGGATGTTCAAGTTCAATTGGCTTTTTTTTTACTTGCAAATGCATGACAGTAGTAAAGAATGCAATGATGGCTCAGCGCCTGTAGCTCAGGGGCTAGGGAGCCCAGCACATACACCAGGGCTGGCGGGTTCCAATCCAGCTCGGGCCTGCCAAACAATGACAACTACAACAATAAAATAGCTGGGTGCTGTGGCAGGTGCCTGTAGTTCCAGCTACTTGGGAGGCTTAGGCAAGAGAATCGCTTAAGCCCAAGAGTTTGAGTTTGCTGTGAACTGTGACATCATGGCACTCTACCCAGGGTGACATAGTGAGACTCTGTCTCAAAAAAAAAAAAGAATGCAATTACAACTTGACCAGTTTGGCACAACTGCCTTAATTATCATCCTGTTACTAAGGCAGCAGTACTTTTAACCATCACTGGTTTTACAATGAATAGTACAAGTGTCAGCCCAGCAAACAACATAGCTAGTACTACCCAGCATTAAAGTAGCTTTAACCTTGCAGGCCACTGAAAATCAGGTCCAGGGCTTCCCTTACCTGTCCATAGATACCACGGACATAAGTGCTTCCTATATATCAGACCTTGTGACTTCCGACTCTACTTAAAACTTAAACTTGGTATTCACATTAGCATTTTACTTCTTTATAAAACTATGTTTTTCTCTCTGAAACTCCAAAGTCAGAAAAATTTCTTTCCCAATGATGGGTATTGCTGAGTGTTTGACATATGGTTTTTCTGGTCAAAATAATGCTTGAGTCCTAACACCTCATAGAATTTTTCTTTTATCAATATACACATCTTCCAACTCTCAGTTTTACAAACAGAAGGTCAGCCTTATTCAAAGTGGGTTTTATCCCTCTTTTAATTCCCACAAAATGGGGAGATTCTCATCTTCCAGGCATGCAGGGTGGCAGAGCTTTCTAGCAGGCCTGCCAGAGTTTTCCTGTGTCTCTGGTCCTTGAAAGCAGTTGTGGCTTAAAACAGTTTGGTGGAAACACTTCAGACATTTATTAATAAGTATAAATAAATGTTCTCTGCACTTAAGAGAAACATATTACCTCAGAATGAAAAATCTCTCCTAAATTTCTAAAGAGAAAGATTTCTAAAGGGCTGGGGAAGATAGATTGCTTCTCAAGGTCAGACAAATGAATTCTCCAAGGAATTGAATAAAAAGACTTTAGCATTCCTGTTTTTCAGTCTCAAGTGTAATGTATTAACAACAATTCCTTAATTGTAAAATGAAAGTCCCACAAAACTGTATTTAACTGAAAAGATAGACTTAATTTCAGAAAATACATAAACAAAAACCATTTCTTACACACTCAGTGTGTGCTCCTGACAGTGCTAAAACCACCCCTTGCTGCAAATGGACAGGTGACTCATTTGTGCAGTAGCATATATAAAGGAAACAGGATTCCTGAGACAGGTCAGGAGCCTGTACAAAGATTTACACAGAAGCAGAGGCAGGAGGCAGCAGCATGCCTGTTCACTAGGAATGAAGGTTGACTTGGGAATTTTAAAAGGATGTGGCATTAGGAGGGACCTAAGCTAAAGAAGGGACCGGAAGGATCTTAGGCTTGAAGAGGATGTCAACACAGATGAAAGAGCCAGTTTTGTAATGAAATTTGTGACTTCACAGCCAAAAGAGCAGAGATGTCATCATCACTTTGGTTTTCGGGTTTCAGATGAACTAATGATTAATTTTCCTACAGTACTAACAGTGCTAGAGTGTTTCAAGGTACAGAATTTAGTTCAATAGGTTCAGAAAATAATTTGGTCCTATATTTTATAGAGTCATTAAGTACAGGAAGGATTAACTGAAATATTGAGTTAAACTTTCTTGTAATTTAGAGGGAGGTTGTCTATGGTGATCATGATTTAAGCTATTGAAAAAAATTCTTACAAATGGCAAGGAGGTCGGTCTCTTGTCTCTTCCTTGGGATACAGAGAAGAGAGTAGGTTGAATGTGTAAAGGCATCTCTCTCTTTGCCTCTTCCAACATAGGTTGTGGGAATCTCCTGAGGAGATTATCTTTCTTTTTTTTAAGTTTCTCCCAGACTAAACTGTAATCTGATGACCTAGAATTACAAATAAGACGTGCCCATTCAAAAGAGTAACTCTTTTTTGGACCGTGTCACAATCTGGGCAAAGCACATATAATCTTACAAATTTCTCAGAATGCAGATAACATGTCTAGCACCTTAAGCAAAAATTAAACACCTAAGATAGTAAATCGCCTATAGTGTTTTAACTAATTTACCCAATCTTGGCACTGGAGGCAGGAATATACACCCATGTATGACATGGCTGAGTAAGAGATAAGAAAACAAAGCCCCCAAAGGCTCTTTGCATAACCAAGAGAAATAGCACACGGGTGCATCTGTAGACACCCTAAGCTGCCAAAGCAGGACAGGCACAGTTGCAGATTTATGCCAAAAATTCTAAAGTAGAAGGAAAATTAACTCCTAGAACATCTTGAGGCCTTCTAGCTCCCTACTGCATGGTCTTCTGCTCTTCACCTGGCAACCGTGAACACACTTCTCAGAGAGGCAGTGGCTTTGCCCAGGGGTGAAGACGACCCACAAGGTCATGTTCCTTGTCTCCCAATCCCTGCCTCCTTGTTTCTGGCGACCCAGCCTCTGAAGACATTCTGACTCAATGAATGGAAAGATGGCCTTGGGCTCAATATGTCCAATTTTCCTTGTTCTATTATTTTGAGAAATGTCGACATAGAGAAGACAAGTAGAAATGAAGGAGCTGCAGAATACCCAGTCTGAGTAACCAACTACAATACAGACGGGCCCAGTGCTGGAGAAGGAACTGTAGGACAGCCAGTCTGAGTAACCAACCACAATCCAGACGGGCCTGGTGCTGGACAAGGAACTGTAGGACAGCCAGTCTGAGTAACCAACCACAGTCCAGATGGGCCTAGTGCTGGACAAGGAGCTGCAGCACTGCCAGTCTGAGTAACCAACCACAGTCCAGATGGGCCTAGTGCTAGACAAGGGGCTACAGCACGGCCAGTCTGAGTAACCAACCACAGTCCAGACAGGCCTAGTGCTGGACAAGGAGCTGCAGGACGGCCAGTCTGAGTAACCAACCATAGTCCAGACGGGCCTGGTGCTGGACAAGGAGCTGCAGGACAGCCAGTCTGAGTAACCAACTACAGTCCAGACGGTCCTAGTGCTGGACAAGGAGCTGGAGGACAACCAATTTGAGTAACCAACCACAGTCCAGTCAGGCCTGGTGCTGGACAAGGAGCTGCAGGACAGCCAGTCTGAGTAGCCAATCACAGTCCAGACGGTCCTAGTGCTCGACAAGGAGCTGCAGGACAGCCAGTCTGAGTAACCAACTACAGTCCAGACGGGCCCGGTGCTGGACAAGGAGCTGCAGGACAGCCAGTCTGAGTAACCAACTACAGTCCAGACGGTCCTAGTGCTGGACAGGGTGCTGCAGGACAGCCAGTCTGAGTAACCAACTATAGTACAGACGTGCCTGGTGCCGGCCAAGGAGCTGCAGACACTGCACTCTGTCTTGGCACACAGGTATGACGGGAAAACATGGCCTTCTCAGTGCAAGAGAATAAAACTGGCCTTCACCCAAATTGTCTCCCAGCTGCTACTCTCCCTGACAACACTGAAAGAAATAGCTATGTCCTTAAAGGAACATGTTAGTGGTTATCATGAAGAGAGTCATACAGAGTCCCCAGGGTACCGACTGCTAAAATGAGATATGTACTTTGTGACCTAATCACATCCAACTGATAATAATGTGGAAACAGTGCTCCTATTGTGTGAGTCTTTAGTGGGCAGGACTTTCGAGAAGCTCTAATGAAAGAGTAAGAACTCTGCTTGTCCCTGCAACATGGGGACCCACACTAAGGCATCACACTGACACCTATGATTTTATTCTTTTGGCGTCCCTGCTATCAAGAGTAAAAACATAAAAGCACTCTCCAGCTTTCCATTAATGTACTCTAATTTAATATCTTGGTGAATAATGGCCTTCAAAGGCGTTCCCATGCTGAACCAGCTACTGAGTTAATGGAGCTCTCTGTTTTAACAAATGGCAGTTCCAGGTACCTGTAAGTGTGGCCAGGACGCCTCAAGGGTAGGTTCATCTTCTTCTGGATCAAACTCATTGCTGTCACTAGGAGGGAGAGTTCTGAATATATTGCAAGATACCTAAAAATAAACAAGCAGCAGAGTTAGCTGGAAGCATCTTCTGGACAGCTTTACACATGGTCCTGAGAAGCCAGCTGACGGGAACCCAGATATCGGCATGAGGGGCACCACCAAGTGGAATCAGGCTTTGAGACTAGGATCATCTGGAGGCAAAGTGGACGGTAGCAAAGCAGCACTTCCTGCCCTCTTGAATGCTGCATTTCCTCATTTCCTGTCTTTATTTGGCCCTCCCCACATTAAGTCCCCTGACTCTCTACCTTCCATCAAAGCCTGCTCTTGCTTGCTTACCTGTCAAGCATGCTTATAATTAGCCAGTTTCCACTAAGATAAAAGTAACTGCGATGGCTTCATGTCCTTCCCTTCTCAGGCTTATTAACAATTTGCAAATTTATGGTTGAACTAAGGGTAAAATTTTAGATATTCACAAAAAAGAATCAAGAAAGGTATTTCAGAACCTTTCTATTACCCTTAAAAATATTCCTTATCTGTCCTTAACAAGTTCATTTACAGAATGGAAGGCCACGATGCCCAGGGTAAGATATGTTGTGATAGAAACCTCTTGAGGCCAGGGCTCTAGGCATTCCTTTACCGTAGGCAGCATCAAATTATGTGCCACAACAGCCATTACTGATAACTCTTCAAACTATGTGATAGAGAGATGAGGATTCATTACATTATCTACTATTCCTGTCTATTTATGACAAGATTTCTATAATAAATGCTTATTTTTAAAATGTTGTTAGGGCGGGTGCGGTGGTTCATGCCTATAATCCTAGCACTTGGAAGGCCGAGGCAGGTGGATTGACTGAGCTCACAGGTTTGAGACCAGCCTGAGCCAAAGTGAGACCTCAACTCTAAAAGTAGCCAGGTGTTGTGGCAGGTACCTGTAGTGCCAGCTACTCGGGAGGCTGAGGCAAGATCACTTTAGCCCAAGAGTCTAGGGTTGCTGTGAGCTATGACACCATGGCACCCTACCAAGGGCAACAAAGTAAGACTCTGCCTAAATAAATAAATAAACAAATAAAATGCTGTTGCTATTAGGGTGCTTTTTCAATTTGTTTCCTGACCTACTGACTAATAACCTAACTTCTCCTAATGTCCTCAGGTCTAAAGAATAAAACAAGGAGGGTAGGAGGAGAATATGCAGAGAAGCTGAGAATGGCAATGAAGAGACAATGGCACTAGAAGCCTTTGACGGACTTTCTATGTAATATGGAAAATACTGAGCTATAATACATTTCTCTCAAAGAGGAGAAAGAAAAAAGGCTTTGGGGGCTCTATACAATCTACATGTGTTTATTCACCCAACAAATATTTATTGTCTATTCTATGTACACATTATTCTAAACAATGAGAAAATGGTAGGGAACAAAGCAGATAAAAATCCACGTCCTCGGCTTGGGGCCCGTTAACTCAGTGAGTAGGGCACTGGCCACATGCACTGAAGGTAGTGGGTTCAACACCACCCGGCCTGCTAAACAACAATGACAACTGCAACCAAAAAATAGCCGGGCATTGTGGCGGTCACCTGTACTCGCAGCTATTTGGGAGGCTGACACAAGAGAGTAGCGTAAGACCAGGAGTTGGAGATTGCTGTGAGCTGTGACACCACAGCACTCTACTGGGGGTGACCTAGTGAGACTCTGTCTCAAAAAAAAAAAAAAATCCACGAGCAGCATCTGTGGCTCAAAGGAGTAGGGCACTGGCCCCATATACTGGAGTTGGTGGGTTCAAATCCAGCCCTGGCCAAAAACTGCAAAAAAAAGAAAAAAAGAAAAAAATCCATGTCCTCAAGGATATATTCTAGTTAAAGCTATAGTTATCCCCCATTTCGCTGGCATGGAAACCGAGCTCAGATGTGTAAGCTATAGGAAAAAGACTCAATTTTAAGTGCAACAGGAAGTCATTAGTAGAACTTACACAGGGAACTCACGTGATCTGAGTTTTGCTTTTAAAAAAAAAAAATCATTGCAGCAGCTATATACAGAATAGACAGGAAAGGGACAAATTAGAAGGCTGTGTGGCAAGGGATGGTTTGAACTACAATAGTGGTAGGGAAGACAGAAATAGATGGATTAAAAATACATGCATTCTGGAGATAGTGCTTGCCACTGACTTGGAAAAGAAAGGGAAACATCGTGGACAAGTCATGGGTTCGAGGTCATTTACTGAACATGGAGATTACAGAGGAAGGGAACCTTTCCTTACTGTTTTGGTGGACAGATGCAGAGACCTACTTAGAGATGTATTAAAGGAATAATAGCTAGGAAGTAATCAGGCAGGAATCTGGACTTCTGAGCTGCACAGGTCATATCTGGAGATTCATCAGGATACAGATGATACTTAAAACCATGGTACTAATGGATCACCTTGGAAAGGAATAAACAGAAAGATTAGAGGTTCTTGGGCACCCAACATTTAGTAATTAAGTACAAGAGCCAAGAAGAGAAAATGAAAAGGAGCAGGGGGTAGAAGAAAAGAACTAGAGTTTGCAGTCTCAGGAGCTAAATGAGAAGAGTCTTTAAGACAAAAGAAGGGTCAAGGGTAACAAAAGCTGCTCAGAGGTTGACAAAAATGAGCCAGGACAGCATCTACTGGATTTGGCAGCCTTATAAAGGGTGTTCTATTAACATCCCAATTTACCACTGAGGACACAGAGATCTCCACAGTGCTCCAGAAGAGCAGGTAGACCAACCCTTTTGCTCTTTAACTTAGATGATAGAAAAAAAAGATGCTCGAATATGTTTTTGGTATGGCTAAGACAGCACGCACAATTCTATTTTCTCTTCCAAAGATAATTAGAAATTATATTGATGAAGAAACAATCCATGACTTTTCTTCAACCAGCCAGCCATACCACAATCCATAAGTCAAGGGTTCTTTAATTATGCAACTTTGAATCTTCATTAAATTGCACATGTATGTCAAAAACTTGTTGAATTTTCATCCCAACTATAACAAGTGTTTTTCCTCTCTGAAGACATAAAAGTAAACCATGAAAGGAAAAGAAAGGCTTCTCTACAGTAAAAAAAATCTGGGTAAACAGAAACTTTGGCTTCTTCCTATTTTTTGACATACAAACTCTCTTCCAGCGCCTGCCACAGGCTGCAGCAACTATCTGTTTATATGTCTGTTTCTCCCATAATCAAGAATAGACAATGCATTTGTTTTCCTAGAACATACCATATTCAATAAATATTCAAAAATAGAAGTTTGGCTATATTAATAAAGCTGTGTACTATTGTTTTGCTTTAATCAAAATCCAGTTTTTTTGAGAAAGAATCTCAAGCTGTTGCCCTGGGTAGAGTGCCATGGCATCATAGTTCATAGCAACCTCCAACTCTTGGGCTCAAGGGATCCTCTTGCCTCAGTTTTTCTATTTTTAGTAGAGATGGGGGTCTCACATTTTGCTCAGACTGGTCTTGAACCCGTGAGCTCAAGCTATCCACGGGCCTTGGCCTCTTAAGAGTGTCAGGATTACAGACGTGAGCCCCCGCACCTGGTCCAGTCAAAATTCAATTTAAAGTATTCTGGGTGATTTAAATAAATCTAGGTTATTTATCAGGATGTTTAACTTTGTGTATCTGATTTGATCAGTTTCACGACTCAGTTACCATTTCAAAAGAAGGCCAAGTTGGATAAATAATCCGACAGCAGATCATTCTAAACTCACCCACATCTCACTTGGCTACACACTGCTGCTTCTTCAAACTTACCTTTCTAACATGCTTTCTGTTTACTTCTAAACATTCACCAAACACATGTCTGTTGGGTTAGACAATTCAGAGCTGACTTGACTGGTTAAGTATTTCTCCCACATACAAGGAAAGAATGGCAAACTGTAGAAAGTATCACGGAAACAGCCAAGCCTTTGACCCAGCTTGATATATAGTAGCTGCTTAATAAAAATGTTCATGAATTAATTCCATCATTGAGAATCTACCCTCAGAAATTAATCCAAGACAAGACTAAAAAAGCGAATTAAAATTGTTACTTGCAACATTCTCCAAAAAGTGTAAAACAGGAAATAGCATCTGAGGCCGGCCTTGGAGAGTAACATCACTTCTGTGGAGTGCTGTGTAGCACTAAAGAGGCAGCCAGCTCCTTTTGTCCTCAGTAGACGTGGCGTGGCAAGCAGGCTGGAGAGGAACATCACCTCCGTGGAGTGTTGCGTGGCACTAAAGAGGCAGCCAGCTCCCTTTGCCCTCAGTAGACGTGGCGTGGCAAGCACGCTGCAGGCTGCTGCTGGCGTGGGTTTTTCAGACCTGGGGGTTGTGCAGACTGTTGGATCTGGGCTCAAGGAGTCCCAGGGATAGGCTGAGCCTGGTCATGCCCAGCTGGGGTATCCCAGAGGAACAGGAATTGAAATGCTTCATCATAGTTGTAGCCAACTCCAGGGCTATAATGGGTACTTACATAGCCTCCTAGGTGGTGAAGAAGGTGACAGAGATCAACCCTCCCTGCTGGGCACCACGACTGGAGTGCAAGCAGACCGCAGCTTCTGGGAGTGTTACTGGCTCTGTCAAATCTACAAACTTTGAAATAAGGGAGACATCTCGGTTGCAGCTGCCTCCAAGCTGTTTGCCAACATGGTACTTCTTTACAAAGACATGGGGCTGTTGCTGGGATTAAGAGGGGCCGTGGCCTCTACTACATGGATAGTGGAGGGAACTGGACCTCAGGGAGACACCTTCTGTTTGAGTTTGTTTATGGGGCCATGGATCAAGGTTACTCCTAATCTGACCCGTTGAGCCATCTATCAAACCAACAGATATGCCCACTCAGGAGGTTTGGTGACCTCTTATCACGTACAGAAGGATGGCTGGATTGGAGTGACAATATAATGGATCTCCAGTCTGAAGGAGGGTGGATGTGGCTGCTTGCATTTCTTGGGGTGACTGTCTCTGGTAATATGGATATAGCATCCCATTTTATCTATAGAGGAAGGTTCCTCAATTGCATTGATACTCACTTTTTAAAGCTGTAGAACACTGGCCTCTGTGTTTTACCAATTGGTAATGAGCTACTGTGGAGGTGAATATTTGGTTTACTTTCTTGTAAATTAAGATTATACTACTCACTATTTGACCCCCCAAAAAGGAAAAAACAAAAAAGATAACAGTCATATGAAATTACAAAAAGTCTATAAAGATTTAGCTGGGAAGGTGAGTGAATATTATGTTATAAATAATGTATGTGGGTAACTAAAAGGAACTTTAAAATGTATTGAAGCAAGAAGGACAAGGACAAGCCAGGTGGGCAGCTGCTGCTACATATTCCTCTCAGGACACACCAAATGAGTCTTACGTCTTTAGAAAGCATGCGTTAGAGACACATAGTATGTGAGATAATGCTTTTCATTTCAAGATGAAAATGGGCTCTTGACTCTGTTTATATTAATACTATTATTGCTCTTTAGAGAGAGTTAAAAATCAGAGCCTCCCACAATACCTAAGCTTAGTTCATGTATGAATGATTTAAGAACTGTATGAACAGACCAGTTTAACTATATAGTTGAGGTCCAAAATCGTGAATTTAAAATCTGGCCATCCATCAGTGATAGGAGGATGTCTCTAAAATCCCCTGAATTATCTTCAACAGATAAGAGGGCTGGTTGCCTTCATCAGATTTTTAAAACACTTCCAAAATCTAAAAATGGTTAAAAACACTACTTTAAATAATAAATTTGTTTCTGTTACAGGCATACTTGTGAGAAAATGAGGCAGAATCCCATGTAGCCAGGTTAGTTACGGGCCTAACATGACCAAGGATTTGGCTGGAATAGCATTTCCAGACTGTGTTAAGGAATCAAGGTTGACTTTATAAGGCCAATGAAAAAGGCCTTTGGAAAACTGGCCAGATACCCATCAATAACCTTTCCTGATCTGTGGTAAGTGACGAAGGTCGCTTGCTGAAGGGTCCGGGAACAGAAATGTGCTCAGGGACCTCAAGAGAAGAGGAATTTACCCAATGCATACAAGTATCTAATGACACAGATGAAACCTGGGCTTGTGAAAGGCTTTTGAGAAGTCCAGCCTAAAAATTCCTTATAAAAGGCTCCAGCAAAACTCCCCGACTTAAGGGCTACATGGGAGTAGAGGTTTGCACACAAATTCCTATATGCCCAAGAAGTTTCTTTATGCCTTGTTTAAAGATCTGAAGTAACAGCCTCCAAATAGCAAGGCCAGCAAGGGCAGGTATTCAATCTACCTTGTTCCTCCATAGCCTCAGGCTTCATCAGATAAGAACAAAGAAGTCATGGCTAACAGCATGTTCTCCATTAAGCTATGTTCAATTGGGTTATGTTGAAAGGGTTATGTTAAAAGGTGTATGTTGAGTGGATTAGAGGAAGCTAATCATGAGGTAGTCACATGATACTTAAATGGATCAATGAGGTCAGTGCTGTATTGTGTGCACGTACAAAATTCCCTATATAAATCAATCGCAAATCGCCATTTTGCCTGAGAGAGTAGATGGTCACCTTTATTTAAAACACAATTTCAATAAGCGTGCTTATTCCCCACAACATCACTTTTCTGCAAGACCCTTTTGGCAACACTATTAAGTCTTCCATTATCACTGGAAGTCACTTTTAATTTATAGCCTAGGATTAAGTGAAGTATTAAACAGGTAACGGTCACAAGTAACCACTGCCATAATTCCCCACCACATGGTAGTTTTGTGAAGCATCTACGGGATAGATCAAAACACATTTGAATATTTCCAATCTCACAAACTCCTTCTGTTATAAAAATACAAGGCTTTAGTGCTAAGCCTTCATTTTATTCAATATGAAATGGATTATCAAAAATGAACAAAAGGAAATTTTAAAATATATTAGAAGGATTTATTTTTCAACTGTTTATTTTAAACTACACTGGTGTCAGTGCAAAGAAAAAAGTTCAAGAAATAAGTATCTTTGAGGCAGTCTAAATCATTTTCATTGCAAAGATACTGAATGTTGGGGTCAAACAAAAGGCTTGAAGGCACTGTTGCAACCTCCAGAAAGTGGCCGGAAGAACAGAGCAAAGCTGAGGGAATGGGAGGAAGAGTATTAAACCCTGGATGATGCTTCTTCAAAGACAGAAAGCCTGGGATTATGATCAGATCATGTCAGAGACTACCTCATCCAGCCCCTCATCTAACCAGTAAGGAAACTGAGATGCAGGTTTGCTAGTTTCTCAAGGTAAGAAATCGCCATGCCACACAAGAGGGTTCTCACAGTTCCTTCTCTGAGATGCCACAAGTGAAGAAAAAGGATGGACTTGACTTCTTTCATTTTCCTCTAATTTCTCCCATTCTCATTTCTTTTTATCATTTTTATTACTCTCTGATTTCCTCACTTGTCCCTCCCCATCATCCACTCAAGGCACTTGCAGGCACTGTTTGCCTTTCGGGTCTAAATAAGCTGATGACCTTGCTCAGTATTAATAAAGCACTATACCAATCTCTTCACTCCCCACTGTTGGCTCGGACCCCCACCATCAAACATCTCGATTACTGCAATGTTTTCTCCTCTCTGGTGTTCTCTTCTCCACATCTCTTCCCTCTTCCCTCTCCCAATTAGATTTTGAGACCCTCAAAAATTCCTTACTCATCTCTGAACTGCCTGACATCTAATATAAAATAAATAAAAACTGCTGTGTGGGGTGGCTCGCACCTATAATTCTAGCACTCTAAAAGGCCTAGGCGGGAGGATTGTTTGAGGTCAGGAATTTGAGACCAGCCTGAGCAACAGTTAGCCAGGCATGATGGCATGTACCTATAGTCCCAGCTACTTGGGAGGCTGAGGCAGGAGGATCACTTCTGCCCAAGAGTTTGAGGTTGTAGTGAGCTATGATAAAACCACTACTCTAGCCAGAGCAACAGAGCAAGACTCTGTCTCCAAAAAAGGTAAAAACATTAAAAAAATTTTTTTTAAAAATGGAAATAATTATGGTATCCAAATAAAAGGCCAGACACAAGTTAAATGTAAATTGACTGGTGACATAAATAAATGACAAATAATTTCCTGGGTATAATCTTGTCCCACAAAGTATTTGGGACAAAGTTGTACTAAAAAAGTATTCAGTATCTAAAATTCCAATGTAACTAGATGCCTGTATTTTGTTTGCTAACCCTGACAATCCCAAAACAATACTAAAAAAATTAAGACCATCCATTAAAGAGTCTCTAGCAGTGATTTTCAACCAGTGTGCCATGAAAATTTTTAAAGATTAAATTTCTTCAAAAGAAGTTCAAAGCACAGTAAGTACATTCTTTTTTCACTCTTTTTCTTTTCTTTATTTCTTTTTTTTTTTTGTTTGAGGCAGAGTCTCACTATGTTGCCCTCAGTAGAGTGCTGTGGCGTCCCAGTTCACAGCAACCTCCAACCTCTTGGGCTTCAGTGATTCTCTAGCCTCAGCCTCCCGAGTAGCTGGGACTACAGACGCTTGCCACAATGCCCGGCTATTTTTGTTGTTGTTGTTGTTGGAGTTGTCATTGTTGTTTAGCACGCCTGGGCTGGGTTCAAAACCACCAGCCCCGGTATATGTGACCGGCTCCCTAACCACTGAGCTACAGGCGACGAGCCATTTTCACTCTTTTTCTTGATCAAAATAATTTAAGTGTGCCATGGAAATTTAACTATAGGTTCAAGTGTGCTGTGAGATAAAAAAGTTGAAAAATACTGGTCTAGAACCTAACAGCTGCTTACTTTGAGGGCCTGGCTGCTCTGTTATTTTTTAGTACTTTAATTAACTGCTAAGTTTAACTATGGCTCACAAAAAAATAAACTTCATATTCTTGGCCTAATATGAAAGAGCAAACTATAAAGTTTCCAAGTTCACGGCCCAATAAGCAAAAGAGGAAGAGGTGTTTAGATTAGACAAGTCATTACTTTTTGACTTGCAATAGCAAAATACAACTGCTACACTTTTAAACATTTAAATTACTGCAGAAAAAATAATTCACCATTCCTTACCCCTTTATCTCCAGAGAAGCCATTTACACCATGATTTCCACGGACATTTCATTGTTGTTAAGGAAATAATGAGTACATTGAGAAAGAACAGAGTGTGGCCAGCACTTAATAGCTCCTCACTACATATGTGGCAAACAGGACAACAATACAGTGAGGATTATTTTTATAAAAAATTAATAAGTACTTTGAATTTCCTTTAGTTAAATTGAGCAGTGGACCAGCACCACTTGTACTACAGTTTAACACACTGACTTAATTTATCTTTCCTATGCTTTTAGAATATACTCTCTAGATAGTAAAGTATCATCTCTCTTTGAGAAAAGTAGATCAACTGGTTCACTTCAAGAATATTTTCCAGCTTGGTGCCTGTGGCTCAAGCAGCTAAGGCGCCAGCCACATACACCTAAGGTGGTGGGTTCGAATCCCCAGCCCGGGCCCACCAAACAACAATGATGGCTGCAACCAAAAAATGGCCAGGCGTTGTGGCGGGCGC
>CAUYTI010146656.1:0-18251 GCA_963575145.1 Galago senegalensis | reverse complement strand
CCTCCCAAGTAGCTGGGACCACAGGCGCCCGCCACAACGCCTGGCTATTTTTTGGTTGCAGCCGTCATTGTTGTTTGGCAGGTCCGGGCTGGGGATTCGAACCCACCACCTTAGGTGTACGTGGCTGGCGCCTTAGCCAGTTGAGCTATAGGCGCCAAGCCACCTCTTGCTATTTTTAAGGTCATTGATTTAAGATAGGAATAATTTTCTAAAAGCATTGGGGTAAAAATTGAAATGCTGCTTTATAGACAGTCAATCCCAGCACTGAATCTATAAAATTGTTTAATTGTTTAATAAATGGTTATGTAACAATGCAAAAACAAAGAGTTAAACAACATAGATTACTCAAGTTCTCTTCACTGGGCACCATGACAGATTAAACATAAGCTCCTTTCCTATGATCAACTGAAAACAAAAGAAACTGAATATGATTTAGTGACATAAAAAACCAGTACACACTGAGCAGGGCAATGAGAAAGAGCTGCGCACATTCAGGTGATCACCAGACCACGGCTGTTAAGAGCTAATGGTTTTGCTCCTGCATATTCCATCAGTAGGCTGAGCTTTGTTCTTTCAGTCTTGGTGACACTTTGAAGGTATTTGCATTTGTTATATTTTTATATACTGCTTTTCTTTTCTTTTTACTCTTTTTATTTCAGCCAACCCACTAAGAAAGGAACAAGTTTGTTGATGTATTGCCCAATAAAATACAAATCTGTTGCAACACAATGCATACATTTTATTAGTATTCTTGTTAGTGCTAAAAATCAATTCATCCACAGACATTTATTTCCAGCATTCAAATGATATTAAAGGGGAACTCTCTTCTGCAAGAGAGAAAGTATTAGAAAAATGACCAAATGTCACAAGGAAGTATTGGTTATGATCAATTCTGGTTTCAAAAATCACTAGGTGAAAATTTTCATATCCAATAGTGTATTTTTAGAACAACCCAAGCTTGGTCATTAAGACATAGTAACGTTAAGCTAACATTTAAAAATAGATCGAACTATGTTTAATTCTGAAAAAAAGGATTTCTGTGGTCAGGAAAAAGCCTACTTTGGTTCTAAAGGGATATTAGCAGTGCCCTTGTCAGAGCCCTCTTACATCCTGGAAGAAAAGTAAACCACTCCAGGGAAGATGAGGGCACCAAATGGATCATGCCTCAAAATGAAGGATAGTCCCCACTTCTTCTTGAGACATTTCTTCCCTAATATGGGAATATTACCTCTGTGGCTCTAGATGACACACATGATTTGCTCCCTTGTATGCCAAATCTCTCTCCTGGGTTTGGGTAAGAGCAGTTTCTCTACCTAACAGCGTTTTGATTAGACAAGAACACCTGATTTCATCTGGGGATAAGAAAGTGACATGAGCAAAGGCTCTTCTCAAGCCTCTTTTTCTAAATGATATCCTAATTTGCAGGGGAGTCCTGGATAGAGTGGTCTCTGATAAGGACCTCTTTGCTGTGGCTGTGGGCTACTCCAGATTAAAGGCTCACGCAGCCATCTGTGGTCCACTTGCAGATGTCTCCTGAATTCACCAAAACATAGAAAAGTGAATTTTTACTTTCCATAATTAGATGTCCAGGATTTACAGTAAAAAACCAAAAGAAAGGTTCCACTTCATAGGGCCCTTTTTAAGAGGGAAAGTCAGAAAGAGACTTTTGTCTCTAGCAGTTATTATATCCTTGAATTTGAGAGTCCAAAGCTGCTGAAGAGGATTATAGCTTCTGTGTCTTAGAAGTATTAGTTGCTAATTGGATTAGCTATTCTTATCAGTTTTGAATTGGAAATACCCTTACAATGATACAGCCCTCCATAATAAAGAGCCGCATTAATTCCTACTGGGTGCTAAGTTACTGGGTTCACTCATCTTTGAAGAGCGAATGACAGTAGTCATAATCCCCAAAGTGAATATAAAGAATTAAATGGAAAATATGCTAATTTTATTTTCAAATTTGCCTATAAATAAATGTGTATGATTATGTTAGCATTGCATTTAATAAATTATACTTATTGAAAATAAAATTTATGAAACTAGAACCATTTTAAAACAGATATATGGTAGCTTTATAGTTGAGTGAGTGGGTAATCATTACCAAAATTCTAATTATGAATATTACTTTTTGTGGTAGGTTGAGGGCAATAATGGCCTTAATTTGTTCAGACCTCCCATATCCTTCTACACAATTCTGAACTTGGTCATGTGACTTCTTTGGCCAGTGGTAGGGGAGTAGATATGATACTTAGAGAGTTGATGAGCACATTTACACTGGATTTGCCCTCTTACTGTTCTTGGAACTATGCTACCAAGTAAATGTGCCCAGGCTAGTTTGCTTGAGGCCAAGTAACACATGGTAGGAATGAAGATACCCAGCCAAGAGATAACCAGCCCTAAGCTGATGGAACAGCTGAGAGCTAGTTGGAGAGTGATGCCTACGCAAGGTTAGCCAAGCCTAGCCCAGAGAAGCAGAGCTGCCCAGCTCAGCCCAGGCTACAATGCAGAAATGTGAGCAAAGTAATTTACTTTTTCAAACCATTAAACTTTAGAGTGGCTTGTTACATAACAAAACCTAACTGATACATTACCACTTACGAATGCTTCCAAAATCCCAGATTATAAAATTCAAGAACATATGAAACTCTAGAATATGGGATATAGAAATCAAAGTATACATTCCACCTCTTCACTTTCTGCATGAGGAAAGTATTTTCCAGTGATGATGAAATCCTATTTTTGCTTTTTCTTGCCTATGCTTGGGGTTGGGGGGCATTGTACCTAAAATATTATTGCCCAAACCAATGTTAAGAAGCTTTTTCTCCTTGACTTCTTTTATTTTATTTATTTCTTCTTATTCTTCTTATTTTTTGAGACAGAGTCTCACTTTGTTGCCCTCAGTAATGTGCAATGGAATCATAGCTCACAGCAACCTCAAATTCTTGGGCTCATGTCTCAGCCTCCCAAGTAGCTGGGACTGCAGGCACTCATCCAAAAGTCTGGCTTTTTTATTTTTTAAGAAATGAGGTCTTGCTTTGGCTCAGGCTGGCTTCACACCTGTGAACTCAGACAATTCATCTACCTCAGCCCCCCAGAGAGCTAGGATTTTAAAGGAGAGCAATTTTTACTGAAATTACTTGATATGCTTTTTATGGAGAGAGTAAGACCCTGGCAGGCGTAGGGAACCTTTTCATGTTGGAAGGTTGAATGAATTTAGCTGAAGTCAAATAAGGCCACATTTAAGAAACTTCAATAAGATATACTGAAAGATGTATATTAGTTTGCAAACATCTAACTACTATGCCCTTAATAATTTCGAAAAATTAAACTGCTTATTAATTCAAAAGTTAACTACCTTTTAGTGACTTTGTTATGTCTGCTTTTTGTTGGGAAGATTTGACTATGTGGTGATAGCATGGAGGTCTGCAGCCTCAGCTGCTACCCTCGATGGGTATCAGCCATTTGTGATCTTAGGGGCATCTTGATTTGGGTTAGGTAGAAGAACATAGATTTGCAGCAATAAGTGGTTAAAAAGTATGAAAGCATTTCTGAGCATATTGCTGAAGGCATGGGTATCCTACCATGTTTTTCTGTACTTAAATTAGATCTTTCTTTCATCAAACAATGACTTTAAAATGTCATCTACTATGAGCTCAATCAATTCCAAAGAACTGTTCAAGTCATTTGATTTCATATAATATCACACAGAAATGCCGAATTCTTACAGAAATTTTCTTCTAATAATTCACATTGCTTATTCTGTTCTTCATATAATTTAACTATCTGTTCTCACACAGATAAAATTTTGGTTAACACCTATCCCTATCACAGACAACACAATTTAGATGGATAGGACATTTCTATACTGAATACCTCACTGTTGAAAGTTAGCAGGTTATAGAACTGATAAGACCATGTTGCATTTGCATGAATGAATATAGTTGACTTATAACTTGTTGCGAAGTGTCAATATAGTAACTTCAGTACACAGATTTTGCTGATGGAAAATCCAATAGAAAGGAGAGAATCTGGATTTTTTTTTAATCTACTCAGTAATTCCTTCATGTTTTCTGGTTACTGAAGGTGCACCATCCATACATACACTTGCTGAATTTATCAAATTCAGTCCAGCTTCACTGGATTTCTCTTGAAAGTTGTTGAAGATATCTATTCCCCATGTTCCGTTTGCCAGAGTGCCCAAAGTGAGTAACTCTTTGTAGTGAAAAAAAAAAAAGGTCTGTATGATAAAAATAAAGTCTAAAAACTGCACTCGGTCGGTGGTATCAGTTGAGTAATCCAAAGTGATTGAATAACATATTTTCCTTTAGCGTTATTGCATGAAGTTGTTCTGTTAAGCTGAAGGCTAATTCATGCTGCTGATTAGTTGCAGTTCTCCTTGAAAGAGGCAGCTGTCTGGACTTTGCAACTTTATCAGGATCTAAACATCTTACAACTTCGACAATGCGTTCTTTCCCAATGTCTGTATCCCTGAATGCCTTCCCTTTTTTCTCGTGTATATAATTTACTTTACAAGGTGCTTCAGTGACATTATTTTCAGGTCTTATTGCTTCTTGAAAGAATTGTCTTTGCTTTTGCTTTTTATCTTTTGATTTTTGCAATAGAACCTTTCATGCCTCTCCCTCTAATTTAAAGCATTTGTGGTCCTTATGAGTGTTATGATGCTGATGAGCACTGAATTTCTTTAATGTTGATATTGCAGTATCACAAAGCAAGCAAATCATCTTATCTTTATCAGAAAGAAGGTAATATTGCAATTCCCAATCCTCATTAAAAAATCTGTTTTCTTTCTTCAGCATTCTCTCAGTCTTCTTTGACATGATGGGATGTTAAGCAGGCAGAATTAAAAAATACTGACAAATTCTACTTCAAACAGAAGCAGCGTGCCACTGTAAAAAGCTGATAACACCCTGGTGTATTTGACCCCAGTAAACTTTTACCAACCAGCCCTCTGTGGTACTGGTGCCAACCAGATGGGGGAAGTTAGAACTAAATCATGAGTATAGCAGCTGTCAATTTAGCCTTTATGGTTTACTAATGTTCTAATTGTGCTGGTCAATCTGGGAGGATTATTTCATTGAAACATTTTATTCTTTTGTACTTTGAATACAACTCGTTTTATAAAAATAGAATAAAATAGCCACACTTCAGGACTCTGAAGGCAGAGAAGGGAGAAATTCAAGACCAGTCTGGGCAACATAGTGAAACCTTATCTCTAAAAAAAGAATAATAGCCTGGCATGATGGCACATGCCTGAAGTTCTAGATACCCAGAGGGGTAAAGTAGGAAGATCATTTGAGGCTGGGAGTTGGAAGTTACAGTGAACTGTGATTGTGCCACTCTGCTCTATCCTAGGTGACAGAATGAAGCCCTATCTCTAAATATAAAAAAAAAAATTCAGGTTTTATTATTTTTCCATTACCAGTTAGCTTGTGATGATTCAACCATATCCAAGAATTAAAACAGTATGAGCAAAGAAGTCAAGAGAATGCAAAATTTTCATATATTCAAATTTATGGCAAATTCATAAAAAAAAAAAACTTGTTCGAAGCAATGGCCTCAATAATTCCAGCCACATAACAAAGTTGGTATTTTTTTGCATTGTAAAATCCTGATTTAATAGATCCGTTTCCAGTTTGTTTGGCTTTAGCTTTGTGTACACTACATTTAAAAAATCTGTTCTATTTTCTTGGTCCTTGCCTTGGAAGAGAATCTAATGTTCTCTCTTCTAACCACAGCAACGGCTTCCAACCTGGTCTGTGCTGGGTGTTGTTTCCATCTTCTAAAATGTTGCTGTTCCTGTAATTTCCCTGTTTAAAGCTCTTGATAATTTTATTTTACTAAAAGATTAGCATGAAAAGATGTTTAAGATTAATCCAAACTCTTCACAACCTCAGTTTATTACCAGAGTATTTTTTTTTTTTGACTCTTTACCTTGCATTCTCTAGGAGATGTAGCTCTCGACTTTTCACGCATTCCATGTTCCAGGCACAGGACCCGGACGTGACCCTTGAATACATCATGTGCTATTCCTTCTGTGTGAAAGGTCCTTCTCTTTTTCCACATGTCTAAATCATTTCTGTCCACAAAAGCCAATATTATATGTAACTTTTCTATTACTGGGAATCCCTTCCTTCTGAAGAAAGAAGAAGAAAAAGAAGAAGGAGGAGGAGGAGGAGGAGGAGGAGAAGGAGGAAGAGGAGGAGGAAGAAGAAGAAGAAGATTATTTGCCCTTCTTGAATTTGCCATGCAGATTTTCCATTTTTTCTGGAATGAAACTTAACAAGAGTCTGCTATAAAGTGCGTGTAGTATATATTTATGAAATGAAATTCCTTTTTTAGAAAAAAATAAATATCAGATTCTCCAAACTTGACAAAGGAACACATTATTCCTGTAAGGGACCAATATATTTATATCAAAAGAATATTTATTCTTCTGAAGGGCTACCTTGAAGACTGTCATCCCTCTGCTAACTGTGACCCCTTCTCGCTAACAGAAACCCTCATCTGCATGTGTCTTCTCAATGAAACTGAGGCTGAGCTCTTCCAGGACAAAAACTAAGTAAACAAGACTTCCAGACACTGAGCCCCTTCTGCTTCTCCATCCGCCTCCAAGTCTCCCCCACCCCCACCCCCACTCCCAGTTCTCCAAATTGTAACTCAAAGGGTTGGAACATCAAGGTCTTTTATTCCTCATGCCCAGTTAATCTTGCTTTCTTTGGCCAAGAGAGAGCAGTCATGTTCTTAATCTCTTTGTACCCATCCTAGTGGGCTAGTGGGTGGGGAGGGACATAACCACCACTTCCACTTAATGGGGTGAGCTTGTCCAGTAGGCAGAGCTGTCCAGGTGGAGAATGTCTGCTGGAGGGGGAGGACTTTTTCTCAGGGTAGCTGAAAGTGGAAGACCTGACTTACTCTAGGTTAGGACTTCCCTTGGTGGAAAAGTTGAAGCGATTATAAATAACATTCTACTGTAAGTGGGAATTAGGAGAGAAAATAGAGGTTGGGGATCAGGGAGCGAAATGCTCTTGGTCTTGGGCCACACTTCCCTAACTTGGGGCTAAATGCCCACCCCTCAACAAAGAGCTCCAAGTAAACTGATGGATATCCCTACCTTAAAAGAAGAAAGGCTTTTATTGCTTGGTTCTCTTTTATAACAAAAAGCAGAGTAGTGCTTTTATATTTAAATGTAAAAACAAAAAATATTATATATATGGGGGAGTGGATTGTTTGTGTTTCTGAAAGTGAAAACCATCTGGGTCACAGGGAACCAAAGTAAAGTAAGTTTAGGGAGAAAGAGGAGGTTGGGGAAGTGGTGCTTGGAAAGTTGGTAATTGGGGGTTAATTTCTCATTACCCCTTCAGGGTCTCTGCCCTGCCCACCCACTGGAGGAAGTGGATGCTGGTAAATCGACAGGCAGATGCAGGATAACTAGCAGTCACTTGATCTCCATGGCTCTGTTTTACAAGATACATGTACTTGTCCACGCACGGGTTTAGAAATGAGTTGGCTGGTTAACTTGAGCGTGTTACTGACAGGATATTCACGTACTGGGGTTATTTTCTGGTGGGAATAGTGTATCACTAAAGCAGGCTTTTTGCTATATTTAAAAAAATTTTAAGAGCAAAATAGAAGTTTAGATTTTAATCATATTTGTAGGGTTTCCAAGTGATTTCACATAAATGCTCATTTGCTTCCCCTGTGTCTTTTCCCCTCTGCTCTGGGAAGAGACAGAGACAGGGCTGGCAGCAAAAGCACTTGTGATTTTGCATCCTATTGTCTTCTCCCTGTGCAAAATACTCTTTTCCTTTGTTAAGATTGCTGAGGAGTTATTTTTTTTCTTTTACAATAATAAAAAAACCCACTTTCATCCTGAAAGAAATAAAAATAAAAGAATATTTATTCTTCTAGCACCCCAAATTCTGTCATTGCCGGGTGCAGTGGCTCAAACCTGCAATCCTAGCGCTCTGGGAGGCTGAACCAGGTAGATTGCCTGACTCACAGGTTTGAGACCAGCCTGAGCCAGAGCAAGACCCCATCTCTAATAATAGCGGAGTGTTGTGGTGAGTGGCTATAGTCCCAGCTACTTGGGAGGCCGAGGCAACATAATCACTTGAGCCCAAAAGTTGTAGGTTGCTGTGAGCTATAACACCATGGCACTCTAGTGATAGTGACAAAGTGAGACTCTGTCTCAAAAAACAAAAACAAAAACAAAATTCTGGCACTGGGGTTTAAGTTCTGACTTCAGTATTTACCAGCTTTGTGGTACTGGGCAAGTACTTTATGATCTTGGTGCCTCTGTTTTCTTATCTAAAAAATGAGGTGATAATAGTATGGATATCATCAGGTTTCTGTAAGAAATAAATGTGATAAAACTTGTAACTCATTTAGAATAACCTTTGACACTAAGAAGTATCAGAACAATATTAGCTGTTCTTAACTATAGTGAAAATCAGCCAATCATGGTCATAGATTTTGTTCTAATAGGGAACTTTTTCTTGCTTCTTTCAAATATGCATCCCCTAAAAAAAATTTTTGTGAGCTGAAATTAGAAGTTTGACTTTTATGCCTTTAAGTGTACTATATTAAGCATATTATTTTAAAATATGAATTGAAATATTCCAATTAATCAGAGACTTGTAGATTTAATTCCACTCTTAAATAAAATCAAATGTCCAGAAATATACATCCCTATAGTCAGTTGATTCTTTTTATTTTTTTATTGTTGAGGATTCATTGAGGGCACAAAGAACCAGGTTACATTGATTGCATTTGTTAGGTTTGTGTCCTGTCCCTAAAAGGTGTGTCTCACACTGTCACTCCCCCATTGTTCCTTCCCCCATCACTGTTCTCCCCTTCCCTCACCCCCCACTGTGTATGAGATCATCAACTGTCCTCATGTCAGAATTGAGTAGTTAGGATTCTTGCTTCTCCATTCTTGTGATGATTTACTAAGAATAACATGTTCCACTCTTCCATCCAGGTTAATACAAAGGATGTAAAATCTCAATCAATTTAGTAGCTGAATAATCATCAACCTGGGTTGGTGAGCATTTAGGCTGTTTCCACGTTTTGATGATTGTAAATTGAGCTGTGATAAGCAGTCTGGTGCAAGTGTCCTTATGGTAAAAGGATTTTTTTTTCCTTCTGGGTAGATGCCCAGTAATGAGATTGCAGGATCAAATGGAAGATCTAGTTTGAGTTCTTTGAGGGTTCTCCATACTTCCTTCCAAAATGATTGTATTAGTTTGCAATCCCACCAGTAATGCAAAAGTATTCCCTTGTCTCCGTCCACGCCAGCATCTGCAGTTTTGAGCTTTTGGAGTGACATGTGGGGCATTCTCGCTGGGGTTAGATGATATCTCAGGGTGGTTTTGATTTGCATTTCTCTAATAATTGGGCCAACAAGCATTTTTCATATGTTTATGAGGTATTCATCTGTCTTCTTTAGAGAAGGTTCTATTCCTCTCTCTTACCCACTGATATATGGGATTGTTGGCTTTGTTCATGTGGATTAATTTGAGTTCTCTATAGATTTTTGTTATCAAGCTTTGGACTTTAAGTCTAATAATTGAATAAAGAAAAGTTTTTTTCAACAAATGGTGCTAGGACAACTGGATGTTCACATATGAAAATGAAGGTGGACCCCCTACCTCATACTATTTACAAAATGATCTAAAAATGGATCAACAATTCAAATATATATTCTAAAGCCATAAATATGCTAAAGGAAAACATAGAGATAAACCCCTTTCTGACCTTATTTTTGGCACGAGATTCTTAGATATGACACCCAATGCATGAGCAACAATAACAAAAACAGGCTGGACTTTATCAGAATTTAAAAATTTTGTGCATTAAAAGGGCTTAACTAGGATGTAAAGAGATACAGAATGGGAGAAAATATTTGTAAATCATATATTGGACAAGGATCTAATATTCAGAAAATACATAAAAAAACCTCTTGCAAATAACAAGGTATAAACAAAGAACCCAATTCAAGGCTCGGCTCCTGTGGCTCAAGCGGCTAAGGCGCCAGCCATATACACCTAAGGTGGCGGGTTCAAATCCCCAGCCCAGGCCCGCCAAACAACAATGATGGCTGCAACCAAAAAATGGCCGGGCATTGTGGCGGGTGCCTATAGTCCCATCTACTTGGGAGGCTGAGGCAGGAGACTCGCTTGAGCCCAGGAGTTGGAGGTTGTTGTGAGCTGTGATGCCATGGCACTCTACCCAGGGGGACAGTTTGAGGCTCTGTCTCAAAAACAAACAAACAAACAAACAAAAAAAACCTAATTCAAAAATGGTCAAAGAACTTGAATAGGCACTCTCTGAAGAATACATTCAAATTAATGACAGGCGTATAAAAAATGCTCAACAGCATAGTCATTAGGGACATGGAAAACAAGACCACAATGGGATACTATCTCACTCCCAGGATGACACTCATAAAAAATAGAAAATAACAATTGTTGGAGAGATTAGCAAACTCAAGCATTGCTGGCAGGAATGTAAAATGATTTCGCCAGTGTGGAAAACATTTTGGTTGCTCCTCATTAAGCTAAACACGTAATTGCCACATGACCCAGCAGTCCCTCTTCTAGGTATATACCCCAAATAATTGGAAGCTAGTATTCAAACAAATACCTGTACACTCATGTTTATATTACCATTATTTGCAGTTGTCAAAATACACACACAAACAAAAATCCATCAATGAAGGAACAAAGTATTATATACACTTAAAATGGCATATTACTCTTCCATAAAAAGGAAGTACTCGTATGTACTACTACCTGGGAAAACTTCCAAAATATTTTGCTAAGTGAAAAATACAAAATGCCACATGTTACGTGATTCTATTATAAGAAATACTCCAAGTAGACAAACACATAGATACAGGAATAAGATCAGTATTTTCCAGGGACTATAGGCAGAGAGAAATGGAAAGTAATGGCTTAATGGGTACAGTTTTTTTTTCTTTTGGAGTGATAAAAATACTCTGGAACTAAAGTAGAAGTGATAGTTGCATGAAATTTTGAGTGTATTAGTGAATAATATGCTTCAAAATGGATAATAATTTGTGATATAAATTTCATCTCAGTAAAAGTAAATGAATAGATTATATACACACACACACACACACACACACACAGAGGATGGACATAAAGTTCATGTGCAATTAAAAATAATTTAACATAGTAAATTGCACAAAAATTTTCCGGACACCCTGTATTTTTTTTTAAGTTTTTAAAGTTCCTTTCAGCCAAAGGGTTACAGGTGCCTAGTCTGTCATTTTTCTATTGTATTTTACCATTTTTTATTGTATTTTGTGCTTTTATTTCTTTAATGAAAATACTTTGTGTGTCTGACTCTTAATTGGGGTTTCTCAGCCTTGGCACTGTGGACATTTGGGGCCAGACAGTGATGATTATGTGAAATGTAGGGTGTTTAGCAGGATTTCTAGCATCTACTTACTAGATGCCAGTAGTCTCATCAATCGCCAATTTTTTTAAAATTTCTTATAGCATAACTATGTACATTAATGCAATCATGGGGTACAGTGTGCTGTTTTCATATACATTTTGAAATACTCTCATAAACTAGTTAAGATAACCTTCATTTCATTCTCTTAGTCATTAAGTTAAGACATTCATACTCTGCTTTTAGAAAGATTCACTTGTACCTTTGTAAGATAAACCATAGAGGTGACCCCACCAATCACCCTCCCTCCCCCCATCCACTCCCCTCACCTCCCCTCTCCCACCCCGTTCCCATATACTAAGGCTATAATTAGGTTATGACATTCCTATAAAAGCTATGAAGTAGTTTCACAATAGGGCTGTGTACATTGAATACTTTTTCTTCCATTCTTGAGATACTTTGCTGAGAAGAACATTTTCTAATTCCATCCATATAAACATGAAGGAGGTAAAGTCTCCATCTTTCTTTAGGGCTGCATAGTATTCCATAGTCTACATATACCACAATTTATTGATCCATTCATGGGTCCATGGGCATTTAGGCTTCTTCCATGACCTAGCAATTATGAATTGGGCTGCAATAAACATTCTAATACAAATATATTTGTTGTAAACCAATTCCAATTTTAACAATAAAAATGGTTTCTAGGTTGGTGCCTGTGGCTCAAAGGAGTAGGGCACTGGCCCCATAATCTGGAGATGGTGGGTTCAAACCCAGCCCCAGCCAAAAACTGCAAAAAAAAAAAAAAAATGTTTCTAGATATTGCCTGATATCCTCTGAAAGGCAAATTATTAGCCTATGGTTGAGAAATCTGCTCCAAATTACATGTGCTTAGCTTAGTTTTCATCAGTTTTTAGGGCATGCAAGAAACATCTATGCCCCTGCTAATATTCTGTACACCCAAAGAGAAAGTGGAACAAAGGTTAACAATTTCATATGAAGAAAGTTTTACAACATGGGTGGGGAACCTGTGTGGCCTTCTTGGTCCTCAAGTGTGACCTTTTGACTGAATCCATATTTTATAGAACAAATCTTTTTATTTTTACTAATACATTTCCTTTCTTCTTTTTTATTTTTAAAATGAACATATTTAAAATACTAAAGCATAGCTACCTTCATGAGATCTTTCAATGTGAAAAGTTGCCTCATCTCCATTGTAGAAAATTAAAACCAAATTTGAAAAGTACTTTTGTCTACGAGTCACAATACAGTGATACACATGAATATTTCCAATGCAGTGTGAAAGGGCTTCCAGAGGGTTCTAGGGCTAACGTCTCATTTCTAAATAGTTTCCTTTTCCTTCTTAGAAGTTTAATCTAGCTTTAGGTAGGTAGTATTTGTTTGTTTTCGCTTCATGAACATAAAAAACAAAGGTAACTTGTGAGCTAAGATATTTCAATCAGCCTTCAGTGAAGAATTAGACACCTTTTCAGGTATTTCAAACAGAAAGAGGTTTAACAAATGCAGCTGTGCTCCAAAATTATTACCACCTTTCAATAGCAGATTTCTAGGTTCTGACCACCTCAGCCAGGCTCCAGAGGTCAATCAGCTACTCCTGCTGCAATCACTGACATTATTTCTGCCACTACAACTGGCCCTCTCAACCACCACCTGCTAGAACAGAGACCAGCTGCTACAAAGACATCTCTCTCCAACTGCGACAGCAAAAGGATTAGCCTACTCTACACTTCTGATGCGCACATGCATCAAATTTGGGGAACCAGGATCACGTCAAAATTTCTAGTTAAAATCTAGAAATGTAGATGGAATTTTATTTTCCACTTTCTAAACTTTTCAACTAAAAGGAAGATGGAATTAGCTACAGTGTAAGGAAATTCACTTAGATGATAGATTGCATGAATGCTGTTAGTGACAAGAAAAAAAAGTTAAAAACCCACAAATTCTTTCCTCTCTCTCTCTCTCAACAGGATCTTGCTCCATTTCCCATGCCAGAGTGCAGTGATGCACTGATAGAACTCCTTGAACTTCTGAGCTCCAGCAATCCTCCTGTCTCAGTCTCCTGAGTAGCTGGGATTTCAGGCACAAACTATAGCACCTGGCTAATTTTTTAAAAAATGTTTGTTGTGTAGAGGTGATCCCACCAGTCACCCTCCCTCCACCCATATACCCGCTGCCTCTGTGGTTTATCTTATAAGGGTACAAGTGAATCTTTCTAAAAGTGGAATATAAACATCTTAGCACAATAACTAAGAAAATGACATGAAGGCTATGTTAACCAGTTTGATGAAAATATCTCAAATTGTATATGAAAACACCACACTGTACCCATGATTGCATTAATGTACACAGCTATGATTTAATAAAAGAAATAAATTTCCCCACATCCGTCTCAGTGAAGGATCCCACTGAATATACTCTGTGGTCACTATTGTAAAAAAAAAAAAAAATGTTTGCATAGAGACATGGTCTCACTGTGTCCTCCAGGCTGGTCTTGAACTCCTTGCCTCAAACTGTCCTCCTAGATGAGTGCCAAAAGTACTGGAATTACAGGTGTGAGCTACTATGCCTGGTCCCACAAATTCTTTTGAATTGTGCTCCTATACCTCAACCTCATTGAAAATGACCATTTTTTTACTAATGTACAAATAAAAAGAATCTGATACTATTTATAATATAGCCTAAACTGGGACACTATAAATTTCTGAAAATGAATGAAACTATCTATCTCATCTAAACAAAGAGATAACATCAAATCAGTTGTCATAAATATCAAAAAAAGTAACTCTTTTGGAGGCAATAGCACAAATTTAGGCAAGACATAAGCTCAGAAAATAGCAGCATGAAAGTGTATGTACATGAGCCCTGAACAGATCTTCAACAGCTAGATTATACAGAATTAAAGCAAATTCACATTATTTTGAGTAAATGGAAAAAGACAGTAAAATGACCCCATACATAAAAAATAGTCACACAAACCACAGATATGATTTTTTTGGTTTTATCCCTCTATCCTTTAATCCATCCATCATGTCTTATGTAAACACAATTCAAATGATTTTTATACCATTTTCCCTGGTTGAAGTTGGTTATGCCGAGTACTAAAGCTTCCTGGTGAAAGTTAACTTGAATCAAATGTCCTGTCTTTTTCTATTGGTAGCAAAGGGCTTTATTTGCCAATAATCTCTTACTGAAGTACATTTCAAAGTGAGATCAAGCTGGAGAATCTTCTTTTTACTGGAAATTTACTGCTAATTTTCAAACAGGGCAGGAGAACTGCCACTAATAACAGGCAAGTCAATTTTCCATTTATCTGACGTCCACATGTAACTAATGGTGGACAAGAGCTGCCTGCATAGTTGATATGCTGACCTTTTGGGGGGGATTACCTACGATGTAGAATTTACTTCAAGATGCTTTGCTATTTTTGCCCACTTGCAGCAATGTAAGACCTCCCCCCTACTCTTTCATTAGATCCTTCCTGCTCTTTTGAAGCCCACTGGCCTTTCTGGAAGAGAATTTAATCTGATTAACAAATTTAAATGTAAATTATAGTGACTTGATGTGTTATCCTTCCTTCCATACTGTATTTTTAACTCCATCTAGCCTTATTCAGATATAGGTGACAAAGATCTTTTGGATCACAGCAACTCCTAAATCACTTTTTATAGATTGCAATATTATCTCTACTTGCTTTTTGATATGGACAAAAGATTCGTTGGGTGATATCCATGAAGTTCATTTGTTTGTGTAGACAATAGAGGGCTACTCAACAATACACAGATTTATACTGATTGTACTAATACCATGGTTATGTGGAAGACATGAAATTATTTCATTTTCAAGACAAACCAGTGCTAATAGTCTATCTTTACAAGCTGACTAGATCTTAAGGAATTCCAAAGCAAAACAATCTAGCCTATGAACCAAATGAAGTAGAAGGTGATTCTTTACATTAACAAAAATTCTTTGCTAAAGTAAACCTCAAAGGATTCTTTTCAAGAGAGAATACATTTCCAGTGGTAAATCTACTTAAATACCACTGAAAACATTTTTACCTACCCACAAGCATTAGTAAATTTTAGTCTTATTTTTTTTTAAATGGAAAGACTCTTAATCTTTTGTTCCATAGTATTATTTCTTTTACCCAAGAAATAGTCTGAGAACTGAATGAGCAATATCAGCAAGTGTTGCAATGTCCACCCTGGATGTTTGGACAAATGAAATGCTAGGTTCTCAGAGCCCTGATTATGAAGAAAATATCAGAGGACAATGCCAGATCCATTTACACGGCATATAAAGCATTAATATGGCCCAAGGCGATAATCTGTCAGCATATTCTAACCTTTAAGTACTTGTCAAAGGATGAGACCACCAATCAATACCTAAAATGCAAAACATAAACAGTAAAATAATTTACTGCTTTTTCAGGTGAAAAAGGCTATGCTGGTCAAAAACACTCCGTTGCAGAGGGACAGGAATTTGATCTTATTTATAAGATTTTTAGGAAGTGTGAAATTCAGGTTCTGGCAAAACTTCAGAAATAGGAGTAGGTCCATATTAACTGTGGAAAGATGTGAGACTGTTGTTTATTGGGTAAGATTCAAAAAAATGTTTATAAGTGTGAATCTATTCCTGATTGCCTGACTTCTCTCTCCTCTCCTCTACTCTCCTCTCCTCTCTTGTTCCGTTTTAGATATAGAGTCTCACTCTGCAACCCTGGGTAGAGTGTCTGTCTTCTTTTCCCTTCCCTTCCCTTCCTTTCCCTTCCCTTCCCCTCTGCTCCCCCTCCTCTCCTTATTTTTTTATTTATAGCATTTTTATTCTTCCTACTGCATCATTGCAAGCAATTTTTATCCCCATTTCATAGACAGAGAGATTAAAAAATATAGCACCACAAAAAGGTAGGCACAGGTCCAACCTTATTATCTTGTGTTTCCTGAATACCATTTTTCTGAAATCTCAGTGGGAGCTCGCAAAACAAGATGAAACATGAGCTAATGTTGGAAAAGCCCCTTCATTCAACTTAATAGTTACAATGAAATATGACAGAGATTACAAACAAGGGAAAGCAAAGGATATTAATAGTGTACATTAGCAGTGAATGAGACTGGGGTGCAGGAGGAGATAGGTATGAAAGACTTCTTGAAGGAGGATATGACTTCTTGAAGGAGTGATAGGTTGTTATTTACAAAGTAAAGAGATAGAAGAGAGGTATCTGATACAAAAGAGTAGCTTTACTGCAGGACAGAAAGCCTGGAGGGAGATTTTTTGCTTTTTAGCATGTGATTGCCTGGCTTTTAAGAGCAAGGTGTTATTACTAGTTTGTTGGTTTGAAGAAATGTATTCATTGAGTTATTTGCATTGATTAGTGATGACCTGGCTACAGAACTATTAGATTTTCCTAGTAGAAAATGTTTCTTCCTAATACCATAATTATCTTCAATGATATAGATGATAGGCTGGGCTCTGTAGCTCACGCCTATAATCCTCGCACTCGTGGAGGCAGAGGCAGGTGGACTGCTTGAGTTCAGGAATTAGACACCAAGGGTGTGGTGGCACATGCTTATAGTCCAGCTACTGTGGAGGCTGAGACAAGAGGATCGCTTAGCCCAGGAATTTGGGTTGCTGTGAGCTATGAAGACACTACAGACACTCTCCCCAGGGTTGCAGAGTGAGACTCTATATCTAAAAAAAAAAAAAAAAAGTAACAATATAAATAATAATATGACATTTTCGATATGCTTTGTGCTGCAAGTAACGAAAAGCCAAACTCAAGCCTATTGGGTAAAATCATGAAAATGCTTCCGGCTTACATAAGAGGAGGTACAGTAAGAAGTCAGCCTTTAACAATGACCTTAATCCCAAATCTGTGAGTTTCTTTATCTAAATTCTCTAGTCCTGTTCTCTACAGAGTATTAGCTTCATTTTCTAGAAGAAATGAATGCTACCCATTTCCATAGGTAGCATCCAAAGAAAAATGGGGTTAGCTTTATAATGTAAGAAGATTATTTTCCATCAAATCTTTCTCCTTTTATTACTGAGTTACATGTACAGATCCGATAAGTTACTGAGAGGCAGGTGGAAATACCTCTTCACCAGCAAGGCTGACCTCAGATTTGTGGATGGGTTCAGCATCCCCTGAGTGCATGAATAATATCAATAACTGAGAAAAGTCAAAAGTGTACAAAGAGAGAGGCAGAGAGAATAGACAGACTCTCAAATGGAACCAACAGTATTCTCCATATATAACAAAGCAAGAAAGTTTAATACATAATATCTGTATCATAATACAGAATTAATTGTGTCTTTTCACTGTTTATTTTATTTGATGGTTATGACCACCATTACTAGTATTTACTAAGTAGTAGTTACTGGATTTACTTCTTTTTCTTTTTTTTTTAAATTAAATCACAGCTGTATACATTAATGCAATTATGGGATACAATGCGCTGGTTTTATATACAATTTGAAATACTTTCATCAAACTGGTTAACATAGCCTTCACCACATTTTCTTAGTTATTGCATTAAGATATTTATATTCCACACTTAGTAGATTTAACATGTACCCTTGTAACATGCATCATAGGTACAGTCTGATCAATTACCCTCCCTCTCCACACATCCTTCACCCTCCACTTCTCTCCTGCTCCTCTTTCCCCTTCATCTTGGGCTGTAGTTGGGTTATAGCTTTCATATGGAAGTGTGGGTGTTTATAAATTGGTTTCATAGTAGGGCTGAGTACATTGGATATTTTCTCTTCCATTTTTGAGATACTTTGTTAAGAAG
>CAUYTI010146655.1:0-16496 GCA_963575145.1 Galago senegalensis | reverse complement strand
AGATATTTTCATCAAACTGGTTAACATAGCCTTCATGTCATTTTCTTAGTTGTTATGTCAAGACATCTATATTCTACTTCTACAAAGATTCACTTGTACCCTTGTAAGATAAACTATAGAGGTGATCCCTCCAACCCTTCCTCCACCCCCTCCCCGTCCCCATATTCTTAGGCTATAATAAGGTTATAGCTTTCATATGAAAGCTATAGAATTAGTTTCATAATAGGGCTGTGTAAATTGGATACTTTTTCTTCCAATCTTGAGATACTTTGCTAAGAAGAACATTTTCCAGCTCCATCTTTCTTTATGGCTGCATAATATTCCATGGTGTACATATACCATAATTTATTGATCCATTCATGGGTGGATGGGCACTGAGAGGGAACCGTACAGGAGCTGTGGTATCCTGAGTTGTAGAGGGGCAGTCAGCTGCAGCAACGAGAACAAGGCTTAAACTCCTGAGGCCATTCCGGATAGACACATTCTGTCTCTCTGGGCAACCAGAGGAAGCCGGGCCAGAGGACTGCTCCACTGAGCCTAGGACACATCCAGCCCTCAGGGGATCATAGATAAGACAAAGGTGGGTGGGCTGGCAGAGGAGAGAGGCAGTCTTAATAGTTGTAAAGCAATTTATACTGTGGACTCTAAAGAAAATTCAAACCAGATAAATTTGATTCCAATATCTGTTTTCTTTCTAGATTACTGCTTTGTGGCAATCATCACGACAAAGAAAGTGTGAGAGCATGTATAAAACTAATACTGAATCATAACAATGGGAGATAAATAATTAGATTAATATATGTGTTGTGGTATTTCCTTACTATTTCATTTTTTTTTAACTTAAAAGCACTCTTATCACAATGGACAGGAGAAAATGACTCAATATTTGTTGTGTACCTACTGTGTGCCAATTTTGTACCCTGTATGTCATTCATTTTCTGTATTCTTTCGCAAAATGTTTTCTAAAATACAAAATAACAACTCAAAAAAAAAAAAAAAGAAAGAAAATAGATTTCTTCTCCCCATACTCTCTTTTCCCTGATTTTGTAATATCCTTTCCTCTTTTCTGTTCAAGAGCTCAGAGCCTTGCTCTGGGCTCTTCGTTTCACTGGGGCCAGAGTCTCAAGCTGAGCATCAAGGTGGCCTAGGTGAGCACCTGCTGATGGCCAAGCTACCTCCCCCAATGACCCCCTGCTCCTGGGTTTCCCACATCACAAATCAGGCACTTGTTTCCTGACAATCCCTGGGCCAGGGAACTCCTCCCCAGCACCTGGAGGAAGAAGAAGCCCTTGTCTTCAGAACTGAATAGCAGATATTTTTCTTTCCACTTCATTCTCCAAAAAGTCAGGCTCATAAAAAGAATACAAATTATACTCAGCAGCTCTTATCAGCTTGGTAAAGAATAGCTACTTTCAACTTTATTGCCTTAAAAAGACTTCACATCTTCCATCTTTTAAAAACAATTTGCGTTGAGGAAAGGAATTAGACCCATGTGCAGAAATGGCTTGCCTGAGGATGATTCAAAGGGGTCGTGGAATTAACCTTGAACACTGATGCTTTAATTGAGCAGCCCAGGCAGTGTAGCTCTTCTCTCAGTGGACATACCTTTGGGTCAGGGTCCCTGGGGCTGACAGCTGCACCAGGAGGGGAGGGACTCTTCTGTCCCAAATGCTCCCAATACCTTCCTTCAGCAGCGTCAGCTATTTCCTGAAGCTGGTCATTTTGGATGCAAGCAGCAGCTTCTCAAGCTCAAGTACGAATGTGGAAATACCCGTGAGAGGGAGAAGAAAACATTTCTAATCAGTTTTTGACTTAGCTTTGCTTGTATATGAAAATCGCTTGAAGCTGGAGCTGAATGGCAAAGTGTATGAGAAATGGCTCAGTATCACTGCCTGCCACCCAAGAGCTGCGTCCCCTGTCCTCGGGGGATGGAGTCATGAGATTGGTCACAGCCCACACTGCAGAGGCTGGCTGCTGCTGCCCTTGCCAAAGCAGAGTGGGCATAAGCAATCTCAGAAGTGATTTGTTCTACTATACATATAGGTCTTCAAAAGGGACTGTGTGATGTCATCCACCTGGCTAAGGGCTGGGATGCCTTGCTCCTCCGTGAGACAAAATTGGCCAGAAAAGCTGGGCGGCAGTTTCCTCCCATCATACACAGCCTGAGTGTCTGTCTGTAAGAGTGAGAACATGGAGGGCCTTATTTGGCTTCTGTGCCCTCCAGGTGGCAGGGAAATTATAGATCATTGATTAAAATCCAAGTATCCATCAGCCAATACTCATCGGCACTGCCCGGCTTCTCTTCTCCAAGTTGATCTTATTAAACAGATCGTGCCTGCGAGCTGACTCCGTTTCATTTTTTCTGCTGATATTAACGTTTCCTCATAAATTGTCCACATGTAGCATATTCTCACTTTTTATTACAGTAAATTGCACTTCCTGCACAGCCCTGGAACCTGCCTCTGTTTCGTCTAAAGGATCCACAAATGATCTGTAATGAATCTTCATCCCCCGGAGGCTGTGAGCTGACACTTCTGGCATCTGCACGTGTGGGGAGGGAGGCTTGGATTGACTGTTTATCTCAGACTTGGTCAACAGTGAGGACTGGGGCTGGGAAGGTCTAATGATGGACTAGAAATTGTTCACATCTATCAGATTTTTACATGAATTTAGTCAATTATGCTTTTTTCCATTCTTTTTCCATGGCAACATAATAATTTTGCTGAGATCCCAGCCAAATGTCAAAAAAAAATTCTAATGCTGAACATTCTCTCTCTAGTGTGACAGTAACATCTTCTTAAATGCCATAGACTGACCAAACTAGTCTAGAACTTACCGCGTTGTTGAACGTGATGTATGGGAACTTGCACCAGGAGAATGGGCACTCAGTACAAATGAAGAAATGATTGCATCCCAGGTGAAAAGCTCTAGACTGGGATCATGTTTTGATCAGTTCCCCAAGATCACAGCATCTTGCCTTTTTCCACTTTCAAGTTTACTTTGTTTAATTCTCAGTTTCTCTCAGATGTGTAGAAAAATGGTGCTGTTTTCAAATATAGGCAGTATTCACTTTGGATGGCATAGTGATAACCAAAAATGGAATGTATAATCAAGTCCGTGGCCAGGGAGGATTAGGTCTCGTAAGCATGGGATTTGGTTCATGCATTACTGTGCAAACCAAAGACTCCCTGGACATTAGTATCCCTTTTCACTGTCCTGGAGTTACTACTCACGTCCCTAGCCTTCCTCCTGCTCAGCACCAGGGAAACACGCAAGCCTGTGAATCACCCATCCATTCATCCCACAGACAGAATCGAAACTTTGCTGTTGGATGTGTTCACTAAGTGGCTGGTGGTAATTAGAGCTGGCTTTGGACCTTTGGGAACTCACTTCCTAGTGAGCAACTGGAGGCTGCTCGCCATATGCAGAAATCTTTTGGCAATCAGAGGTCTCCCTGACCCAGGCATTCTGGAGAGGGATGGCAGGAAACTCTAGAAGCCAGGGCCAGACTGTGCAGAAGCCCCCTCAGCTCCCCTGGCTCCCGTTATCTGGGCACGGCTGTCACCTGCATTGCCTTCTGTCTCAGCTGCTTTTGCTTTAAATATCTATGAAAAGCGCTGAGAATGAGCTTTACCGTGTCTGCTGCCCCTGGTGGGTGGGGTGCAGTGGAAAGCACATGGGTTATACACTTGAAAGGCCCTGTTACACTGACTTGCTGGGAGACTTCAGGAAATATTTACTCTTCCAGAGCCTTGGTTTCCCCATCTGTAGGCTGCAACTCTTTTGGCAGGCTATTTAAGGACTCAGGGAGAGATCGTGTAGAGGGCTCAGAGTCTGGTCTGGAGGAGGTGTTTTGTAAGTGCCAGAAATTGCCCCCAGCCTGCAACCAGCCCACAGCCCTAGCCTTTTCCAGCCTTTCCAGCCCTGTCCTTGAGCTCCTGGGCTCAGACTCAGCTCTCCCTCAACAAAAAGGGTCCTTTTAGTATCCTGCAGAGTTGTGTTTTCAGAGATACACAGGGTAGATTCTGCTATCTCTTCCCCAGATGGCCTTGCCTGAACTGGGATTGATTGCCTGATATCCACCATCCTTCAGGCACACCCCCACCCCATGCTAAACTAACTTTTCCTATGCCCTGCTGTGTGGTTCTTGTTCCTACCAGGGTGGTTGGCGGCCCTGTGCTTCCAGGGAGTGCTGGAAGAGAGATGGGTGAGGTGGGAACAGGTGATTCATACCTGGTGAGGAAGGACTGGCTCCTGGGAGAAGCCTGAGAGATGATGCTGGAAAAGACCTGCTTGGGTCCAAGATTCCCAGTGGATCTGGGAGTAGCGATGGCGCTGAAATGGGGGCTGTGTGAGACTTGGGGAGAACTTCAGGGCACAGCGGTTTTTCAGAGAGGTCCTAGAGGCAGGGCTGGGGCAAATAGGGGAAGTAGCTGGGCCAGAATCTTGGGATTTTTTCCAAGGGGGCAGGCCCCTGGGAGACACAGGTGGTTCAGTGATAACTGATCTTTACATGTTTCTCTCTCCCTCTCTTTTTTTTGACACAGAGTCTTATTATGTCACCCTTGGTAGAGTGCTGTGGCGTCACAGCTCACAGCAACCTCAAACTCTTGGGCTTAAGTGATTCTCTTGGCTCAGCCTCCCAAGTAGCTAGGACTACAGACACCCACCTCAATGCTAGGCTATTTTTTTTGTTGTTGTTGCAGTTGTCATTGTTGTTTAGCAGGCCTGGGCCAGGTTTGAACCTGCCTGCCTTGGTGTATGTGGCCGGCACCCTAACCACTGAGCTACAGGTACCAAGCCAATGTTTTCTCATTTTTTTCTGAACATAGCTTCTGAACCTCAGGCCTCCTGGTGCTGCTTTGCTGATTGTTTAGTGGGTTCCTCAAATCATCCATTGTCTTACAAGTCAGCCAGTTACTCCCTTTCTTTGCAAATGGAAGGCGTTGCTCTCTTGTGCTTTGGAGGAGTGACATTGCACAGAGAGAATTGTTCCTAAATAGTATGTTGTTGCACAGGCAGCAGTGGGCCTTTAAAGTTAGCTCAATATCTGTCCTTGGGAAAATGCCAGGCCCTGGGCTCCATGGGGGGAATATTCTTAAATGTTAGAGTTGGGGTTTTAAAAAGATGCTAATTGCTGACAAGCTTTCATTATCTCAGGCTCCCAGAGTTGGGGGGGGGTGCCTAGATAAGTGGCCAATAATTAACACACATAAATAATCAGTGGCATTTGCACTTTGTAAAATAAATCCTCAGGGATCTTGCTGGAAGGCTTCCGTGTGGAGGTTTTTCCCCACTCCATTTACTATTCCTTTAGGCCAAGATAAAGTGCAGCAGGCTCAGACTTAAGAGAGGCAAGTGGGAAAATGGTCTCAGGCTTATGAGAAGATGTTCACCTGGAGAAGGAAGCTCTGCTGCTCGTAAGGGGGTTTTCTCAGATGTGAGTAAAGGAACATTTTGTTCCCATTGTCCAGGCTCAAAGGGTTGCACACTTTCTTGGACAGGGGTTCTCAAACTTTTTAAACAGGGGGCCAGTTCACTGTCCCTCAGACTGTTGGAGGGCCGGACTGTGGGCCCCGGGATGAGTTGGCTGCTAAGCAAGACAGGCAGTGGTGGCAAAAACACCTGGTGGGCCGGATAAATGTCCTAGGCAGGCTGCATGTGGCCCATGGGCCATAGTTTGAGGACGCCTATTCTTGGACAACTTTTCAGGCCTTCTGGGGAGCAGCATGACCGAAGGAAAAGAACACAGGCTTTGGGGAGAATTCCTCTTTTTCCCAGTGCCTGCTTGGGAGCTGGGGGCCGGTGCCCTCATCTATATCCCTAACAGAACTGTGAGATCGGGGTGGCCAGAGTAGAGCCCATGTGCAGGATGGCATGTGGGTTTCCTGGGTCACTTGCCATCAGGAAAAGGCACTTGAGGTTCAGACTGGGGCTGCTGCTGACATTCCCTCCACATGTGGCCTCCCCAGACCCTGGAGGGCAGCCATTCTCAGGTTCCTTTAGCTGGGTCTGTCTGGGATATATGCTTTTCTCTCCAGAGGGTGGAATGTGGGTGTCGGTATGTGTCTGCAGACATGGGGACACCCAGCGATGCTTCTCACTACTGACTGCCCGTGTCCACCCTCCCACCTATTTTGTGGGCCAGTTCCACAATCAGCATCTGCCAATTCCTCTGTTCTCAAGGGCCTAGAAGAAAAGTCAGCTTGACCCTTTGGAAGTTTCCTTGTGCTTATCTCTTACCCTAAACTTCTGTGTTTACTGATTTATGACAGGCCACAGGAGCCAGGCAGATGGGCTCTGATAGTTCTGTGAAGTCTTGTAGGATTCACAGCAACTTAGTATGACTGCTGGCATTGGGCCATCACAGCGATTCCTTTAGGTCCGTTGAGACACACTTTCCAGCTAGCGAGCCTCCACCACACCCACCTTGCTTTATTTTTAGGATTGTCCCCTGGCCATGGTGCCCAGCTCTAGGGGACAAGCCTGGTTGTAAGGAACTAGCCTCCTGATCTACTGAAGTCAAGTGACTGAGAGCCCACCTTGAGTGGGAGGCCAGCACCCCTGCCCTGTCCACCCACAGGATATAGGACCTGCCCTTGGCTTGTCTAGTTGAGTCAGCACTTCCCTATAGACATGCCCTGTCTGTTGACCCACACTGTGGCCAGGATGGGGGAAGTGCCATGTTGTGCTGCCTAGAAGGGTCTCTGGACCCACGCAGCAGGTGTTCTTAGCACTTGGCAAGGCTGTTATTTACTGTTGATGCTTGTGCTGCTAGTGGCTCTGTGATGACAGGGAAAGACTCCTGGTTTATTCCCCCACCAAGAGAATTAGGACAGCTTGATGGTGGGATGAAGAGAGGAAGGAATGAGGGATTATGCACTGGTCCACATTCAAAAGAGACCTGTGTCGAGGAGATGGGGAGGAAGCGTGTACAAATTGATCCTCTCCGTGACCTCCTTCCTAGGCTGGGCATGTCACTTAGCTTCTCATTTCATTTTCACAATAACCCCAGGTGGGAGGTGTTTGTGTCAGGTTGGGTTCCCAGGAACAGACTTTGAATGAAGATTTGGGTGACAGTGATTTATTAAGAGTTAGAGAAATTTATAAAAAGAAAGATAATGGAAGTGTGTGGATTTGGAACAGGGATGTGAAGAAAGCCAAGTGAGGTGATTCTGGCTCTGTCCTGCAGGGGAATTCTGGATTCAGCTGAGTTCCCACTGGGAGAAGTTCGCATCAGGGATTGTGTCATGGTACCCTCTGTCCTCGGTTAGGGGTGTAAATTCCCAGGCACCGTGAATGTCAAGTGGGGTTCCTGCTGTTGGTGTGAACATACACGGGGAGTCAACATAATTGAAATGCTCACGGGATTAGAGGGGGCGTGGGCAGAGCACCCGTGGGACTCTTGGTATTCAGATGCCTCATGTGTATGGAAACTGCAGCTCAGAGAGGTGACGTGGCTCACCCAGCTGAGAAGTGGCAGGATTGGGATCCAAAGGCACTTCTGGCCCCCGCGGGACTCTGTGTACTGTGTTCACTCTGCAAACCAAAGGGGGGACTCGCCTCCACCTGCTTCAGATGTAGCGGGGGGCGGGGGGGTGGGGGGAAAGGCAGTGCTTAGAGGGGAATTAGTGGTGCTGGGAGGGACAACGCCCACTGGACAGGGAGCATTCAGGGCTCTTCCCAAAGAGCAGGCAGCTCTCCAGTAATTGTGGGGGGAGACGGGTGGTGTTTTACTAAATCTGCTGGCGCCTCCTCCCTCCATCTATCTCAGCCTCTGCATGAATTGCCCCCTCAGGAAAAGGCGGCAGCCAAGCGCTATTTATCTCCGTGTGGTGAAAAGAGGCTTAACAAATTAGCTGATGCTTAATTGGTGAGGGAAAGTAGGACAGGAAAGTTGGCTAGTGGTCCTGTGGGGTTTTCTGATCAGTTCGCTCCACCACTATCTTCCCCGCACGAGTCTGGTCCTCGGCGGTAAGACTCCTGGGGTAACATGGTCTCCCACATGCTCCCTGGGGTCTTCTGGCAACTGAGGTCATCCGTACTGTTAACAGGTTTCTGCGGGGACAGGCGGGGGACTGCTCATATGCACGAGTGGACTCATACCTTCAGATTCACAGAGCAGCTCTGAAGCAGGGCTTTCAGTCCCGTGGCCAAGAGTCAGGGTCAGAACTCTGAACAACACAAGATCTCCACCCTGAGGTGCTATTCCATCTCCACCTGGACTGAGGGCTCCTCTGAGAGCCTCTGGGTCTTGAGTCCTTGCAGCTTATATAGAGAAAGCCTGGTTAACTGAGTTTGTAAAATGGGGCAGAAAGTGTCTTCAGGACACCCCATGGGGTGCGAGGGGAGAACACCAGAGCCTGCTTCCTGAGATGAGGGTTGGAGTAGCCAAGGCATTTTTAGCCTTCTGTCCTTTATCCTGGGGAAGAGAGGATTCCTGTGGGCGTGGCTCAGGGAGAGCATGGGAGAGCTTATGGGGTGAGGGGAGACTCCCCAGATGTAAACTAGGATGTGAGTGAGGCTGGAACCATGAAAGGTGGAAACAGACAACTTCTCATCACTGCTTCCTGGGAAATGCTGGGATGTGTACGGTGCCATTACTGACGTTTTCCACTTCCTTTGATGGAGCATTTAAATAGATGACATACCTTTGCAGACAGGAAGGGGCAAGAGGGACCAGAGTGGTTATGCCACAGGTAGGTGGAGGCAATTTGTTTCCAGTTCAGATTCCTACCCCGTTTGACATCCCAGGGGCTAGTGTCCTCACCTGTAGGCTGGAGAGGAGAATTTGTGTCCTTCAGCCTTAACAAGGCCCAGGAAGGCCCCTGTGCCCACCCCTGGCATCCTGTGGGGTGTTGTCTGGAGATGACTGGGGTACTGGTGCTTACCAGGGCACTCCCACCATTTCCACGTGCTTGCTGCATTCACCAGCAAACCTGTCCATTTGAATGCAGTGAGGTTTTAACAGAACCCTGTGCGATGCCAGCGTGTCAGCCTCAGTGCTGTGCAGACCTGGGGCTCTGTGTGGTCACATGCTGTCTGGGTGGCTGGCACAGGCCCTGACACCCCTGCTTCGTGTTTGGAATAACTCAGTGAAGATACATATTCTTGATATATTGATAAATCAAAAATGAGAGTTTTAACTTGATGTGTATTCCCTGATCTGACTTTAATAAAAACACCTGTCTGATATCCACTGGCAGCTATATGCTTGCAGATGTGACTGTAAAAGCCAGAACACCTCAAAACCCCCCGGGGGATGAATTTAGAGGGATAAATGAGGCATTTTCACTGCGTCAGCACATTTTTGTTTTTAATGGGGACGGATTATGGAACGATTTTGAGAATTTTTATTTTTCTGTATTTTTTCCAATAAAAAGAGTAATGAAAATTATATTACAAAATATGAGAGAAAAGAGGACTGTAATCTGATAGCGCTCGCTCAGGTTCGTAGAGGGCCTGGCGTGGCGCCTCGGGCTCAGCAAGCACCTGGCAGATGCTCCCGGGGAGTATTCTTCAGGGACGTGCTTGCAAACCACCAGTCCCTTCCAATTAAAGGAGGGACAAAATGCTCATAAACACATACAGGAGACAAAATAATTAACTAGGCTCTGTCTGCCTTGGCTTTCTACTTCATTCGTATATTCAGCCGTGTTTACTGAACAGCTGCTATCTGCTGGTTATAGTGTGAGGTCATGGATCACAACTGTGACCTAAGAGCTGTGGCCCCGGACCTCACAGAGCCAACCTTGGTAGAGGAGATAGACAATAAGAAATGAATAAATTGATAACCATTCAAGTATAAGGACGACCAGTGCTGTAAAGAAACAAAGCAAAACCAAGAGAGCGATGGGTTGGGACCACTGCCCAGGAGCCGGGAGAGCCCAGTTCTGTGCCCCCTAAAGGCCTGAAGGCAACTCTCAGCCCCAGCTGTGAAGTGCTGTCTTCCTGGGTGTCACTTAGTACAGATGGACTGGAAAAACCACCATAAATCCCTTGATCCAGTTTCCTGATTCTGTAGCTTCAGACAAGGATGAGCCTCCTCCCCAGCAGTGTGCCTGCAGAAAGGGGTTTGCAGGCATTTTGGGGAGGGGAGGCTGTGCCCGCACCTGTGGCCCTGTGGTGCCTGTGGGAGCCAGAGTGTCTAACCTTGCTCCGGGCTGGTGCAGGAGAGTGCAGAAGTACAGTGGGAAATCAAATGTCTGTGTTCAGATGATGCTTCTTGTGGCTCAGACAGCCAGAGCAGGCCCCAGGGGGACAGCATGTTTTACGAGGAAAAAATTCTCCAAGAACAATGTTTATAAAGCCCCGTCTTGGCAATCATCATGTGTGTCTGCCAACTTGTCTTGCTTCTGTTCATGTCCATGCCTTTTCTCTCTGCAGGCCGTGGAAACCAACCTGGCATCCAAGGACAGCCACTGGGTCTTTGTGAATGAGGTAAGAGCCACAGGATGGTGAGGGACATGGCCGGGACTGAGCCTCTGCCCCTGGGGAAAGCTCAGAGTGATCCTCTCTGGTCCAGTTTGGACTTGGAGGCTGGTGGGGAAATGTGGAGGTGCATCCCACCATGGCGTGAGATCAGAAATTTGGATTTGACTTGCCAGAATGATCACTTGAAGCAGGCGGGAGGGAACCCAGTCCTGAGTGCAGGAGGAAGTCACAAGGCAAAGGGGAGTGGTGTCAGGTGTTGGATACGTGGGGCAAAGTGAGGCCACCAATGGGAGCCAGGGGCTGAAGAGGTCAGGACAGGTGACCAAGTGGGCTGCAAAGGGGCTTGGGCAAATGCGGAGATTGAATTTCATGCAGAATGTTAGGGTGTATGTGAGCATTATGTGAGAGTATGTGAGTGTATATGAGTGTACACAAGCACGTGTTAGTGGGGGTGTGCACATGTGTGAGGAAGGGTATGTGTGTGGATGTCTGAGTGTTTGTGTAGATGACTTGTATGTGCAGGAGTCTATGTGTGTGGGTGTGCATGTGTATTTTTGTGTGTATGTATGAGGTTTTTTTGTTTGTTTGTTTTTGGCAGGGGCTGGGTTTGAACCCACCACCTCCGGCATATGGGGCTGGCACCCTACTCCTTGAGCCACAGGTGCCACCTATGAGTTTGAATATTTGTGTTTTATGTGTACATATGTGGGTTTGCATCTGGATGTGTGTTTATGTTTGTGTGTGACTGTGGGTATGGGTTTGCATGTGACGGTGTGTGTGTATTGTGTGTGAGTGTATATGTGTGAGGGTTATGTATGTGTGTGTGAGTGTACACATGTGTATGAGTGTGTCTATGTATATGCATGAATGTGTGTGGACACATATGTAAGTTTGTGTGTGTGTATGTGTGTGTGTGTGTGTGTACAGCCAATAGGAGCAAGCCCCAGTGCATGTATTTAAAGGGAATGAATAGGAAGTCTTTCCCAGGACTGGCCATCCCACTGATTTGATCCTTGGGAGGAGCCGGAACCCGAGATGTCTTGGTGGCCTGGTCTGCTCTTCACTTAGGGCTGGCCCTGGCCTCCTTGTCTGGCCCTGGCCTCCTCCAGCACCGGAGTGCTGTGATCACGTGACTTCTGTCTACATTTGTTTGGGGAGTACTAACCAGGGAAGCTTGAGTGACCCCAGTGTGCTAGCACTGGGAGCTGACTCAGAGCGCATTTCCTGGTATTTGCTGTCATCAGGGCTATGGCCTTCAGCTGCTCCAAATTAGCAGATCAATTTCTAATGGCTTCATTTGGGAAGATGTAAGGTTTATTATATAGGTAATTTATTCTTTTATGATGCCTGTTTCCTCATTAGTTCATTGCTAATATAGCTAAAATAGTCTTGGGTGGCTTCCTTTAATAATTGCACAGGTAGTATAAGATGGTAAGCACTTGCAACGGTCCACTTTTCATGGTTTTCCACCATGAATTCACATCTTATTAACTCCGTGTGCACAGAGGCCGATTGGAGTCATGCGTGGTAACCGTCCATTTACCGTGGGGTACAGATGGTTGTGCTGGTAATTAGAAGGGACATGATTGCCTCCTTTCTGTTCTTCAGAGCTCTGCTCGAGGCCCCCTTGACCCTTGAGAAGTTTTGATTCTCTGGGTTTTGATGACTTCTCTATGGTTTCCTCAAAGTCCAATGTCTTTTGTTTCAGAGAAAGGATGCATTCCATTTACCCTTTAAGTCAGATATCTGGTGCTGGTTTTCCTTTTTTGATGACTCCACAAGTTGGAAAGTCAGTGTTCTCTGTTGTCAGGCTTCAAAAAAGTGCTGTTTTTACACTTGTAAATTGTTTCTTTTTCCCACTCCTGAATCCCTGCCTACACTAGGCACCCCTTCGTCTGTTTCTCCTGACTCCCTCATCAGGTCTGGAGTTAATTCAGACTGACCAAGGTGAGGCACCCTAGGGCATTCTGTACCTGTAGGTACACTGCATTTGGGGGCAGCGGGAACCCTGGGCTCAGTGTCGCGAGAAGGGTCAGATGTGAAGTACACCTGTCAGAGCCACCCAGGAGCAGCCTTACCTGAGGCCAGTGTGTCCTGGAGGAGTTCAGGGATACTCCTCCAGGACACACTGGCCTCCTCCTTTCTTGGCTTTCTTATCTATGGGGAGGATCATCTCCCTGAGGGGCAAGCAACAACAGCTAACATTTCTTAGTCACCTATCATATGCCAGGCACTTGTCATGCATCTGCTATCTGGCTTAGTCCTCAGCAACAAACCTATATGGCAATTATTGTCATCTTCATTTTATAGACAGGAACATGGGGGCTCTAGAAGTTAAATCACTTGCCCAAGGTCATGTAGATATTAAAGAATATATCTGGGATTTTATGGGAAGACTGTGAAGTGCCAAAATTCTTTTTACCAAATGATATCATCATGAACATGACCTTGGCAAAGACCCTTAGCTCATGGTCAGTGTCCAATTCAGTAAAGCCCATCTGAAGGGCTCCATTGGGCAAACTGATGGGAATACTCTTAGGCTGGCCTTTGCTGCCAGCTCTTGGACTTTCTTGAAGTCTGAAGTTCAAAGATAGGGCCTCTTGTAAAACTTCTACCCATGAGCCCCAATGCAGTGTGGTTAATGACTGAGGTTTCTCCAAACTATGTGTGGGTTTATCCTTAGGAGCCAGCTGTTTTCAGGACTATTCTTTCCTGTTACACGATGGCCCCCCTGAAAACTGCAGTGCAGATGTTCTCATTGCAGTGTGACGGCATTGTAGGCTCTGTGCATTCCTTAAGCTATTCAAGTATAGAGCTATAAACAAATAGCTTCTTAGCCTTTTGGTTTGTGAAGTATGATGACTAAGGATGGAATAAAGAAAAAAGTAGGGGCAGGTGTTTGATGCCTCACTTTCCAATGTGATCTCCAGAATCCAGCTGCTTTCCCATTTCTAGAAACCACTCTCCACTTCTCTAGGGGAAGTCCAACCTCCTCCAAGGAGCTTTAGTTTGTGTCTCTCCCGTCCCTAGCACGAATGTGTCCTCTGGTACCCTCATTTTTTACAGCCTCTGCCCTTCAGCTTCCTCTCCTATATTTAACTTGTTTAATGTATTTTCCTGGATTCAAGATAAACATTCGAGGACACGTGTTTTTGTTTGCTTTCTTTATGCAGTGGTTTTCTTGGTCAGTATTGGTGTTGCTTATTATAGACCTGTGTTATTCGGGGAAGTAATTTGATACAGATGACATCTTGTGGGTCTGTGAGGCTCACCGACAGTTCCTGCAGGTCTCTGGGAACTACTCTCGGGATGTGGGAAAGCAGATGTATTTTGCGGTATAAAGTATTCATATTTTCATTGATTGATTAAGTTACTAGTTACCTTAGAGGAAGGTGGGAAATTCAAAAGAACTTGTGGTGAACAAAATGAACCATTAGTCACGTTGGCCACTAGACTGTGAGTCCCTGAGGTCATGGTCAGATCCTGTTCATCTCTGAATCCTCAATGGCTTGTGCAAAGAATAGATTCTTAAAAGGCTCGTTTGGAGGCCAGTTGATGTACGCAGCATAGGGGAAATTGCCTTAACAAGCACTTCCCAGTCTGCCTCAGAGAAACGACAAAGGCAACAATTCAGACGAGATTCCAGAGATGGAAGCGACTGCTCTGATGGTTCATCAGAAGCTGCCAGTTCAAGGCCAGCCAGCTTTAACTCTGGGTGACTTGGGTGGCTTTTGTGACACCATTATCAGCTGGGATAAAGTGCTTCCTCTCTGTGTGGACTTCAGCACATCCTCGGGGAGTCAGGGATGTCTGCTGGTCCTCAGTGTTGGGTGGAGTCTGGATTCAGAGGATAATGTCCTCCCCATGGGCCCTGTGTAAGACACATGTGCCTCATTGTTTAAGTCTGGTCTCTTGGGAATTCTATTATGAAATATGCAGTGTGACTCTCCAGCCTCTTGAAGAACGAGCAGTGAGAGGGACAGGAAGTGCTGTTTCTGGCGGGCAGCTTTCATCATTACATGGATTCTTCCAGCCAGGGAACCAAAGCATGCTTTGATGAAAGTGGCTTAAGATGCTTAACGAGTGATGCAGAATGCATGTGGAACCTGTGCACTTGGGTTTTCTCAGTGGCTGAGGCTCTGAGTGATGATTTACAGGTCAGCAGGGCCCAGGAAGAGGTGGCCTCCACCACTCAGGAGGCACAGATGGTGAGCCCTTGGCACTCTGTCCTCATTGTCAGCGTACATCAATGACACCACATCCCATGGCCACTCCAGACCTTGCCCTTGATCTCTAGACCCAGACTCAAGATTGTTCTTGACTTGGCTGCCCAAGAGCCCCATCACTACCTCAAACTCACCATCCTCCCCCAAACTGCTTCTTACTTAGTGCTTCCAAATCTCAGAGCCCACCATCCCTGCCCTTCTGGTTGGCTCCCCAGCCAGAGAGAAAAGCCCACATCCTGCGGCCCAGCCCAGGCTGCTGCAGGTGGACACTTACTGACCTTCTGTGTCCTTATTTCCTCATCCTTCTGCTCACTGTCTCATCCCTGTGAGGGGATTGGTGACTTTGTACTCTCCTTATTTATTTCTCCCTCCTGCCTCTGGGTTTTTGCCAGGACTTTTCTTTCCACCTGGCATGTCCTTCTGAATCTGTGATTGTCCAGGACTGATCTTTCCTGCAGGGATCTGCTTAATACTGTCTCTTCCAAAAACACTTCCAGGTTTCTCCGGTAGAGTTACTCTCATGTTGTCTTGTCCTCCTCACCCCAGCCCTGTTGTGCTGGGGGATTGCCATACTGCCCGATTCCCTGAGTGATCTGTTGGTGAGGGTCTGGATCTCCTTTCTCTAGGTTCCCTAAAGTTCCCAGCACAGAGGGCTCACACACAGGGAGCTTGCTGGGTTAAAGGGTCTGACCGTTCCTAGGAAGGATCATCCCAGTACATCCCCAGTGTGAGGTCCTCCCAGTGTGGACCTCTGTAGCCCCTCGGCCTACCACGCTCTCCTGTTCTTGCTCTCAGGCCCCAGACCCCACCTTGTCACTCTCATTGGTTTATCACCAACAAATCCACAGTGAGGCTCCTTCCGGGGCCAGACTTTGCTTTGTCCCAGAACAGGCTCTGTCAACAGTTCAGAGGCCGTCACTCCTGACTTTCACATCTCCCCAAAGTGCACGCTGCGTTTAAACAAATGAAAATGAGATTGGGCAACACTTGTACGAGGTGGGAGGAAAAAGATGCTAATGCTCAATTGAAGAAGACAAAGAGAAACGCTATGATGTGAATGCAGAATCACACAGCTTTCAGAAATCTCTATTTGGGATGCAGAGAAAGGGAGGAAAGGACAGAAGAGTTGAGTTTTGTGCTTCCTTTCCTTTCGGAGATTCCAATTCTGTTCGAATATTCAGTCACTGCATCATTTACTATCTTCAAAATTAATTTAGTCACACTGAAAACACAATTCTATTTGTTGTAACCTATTCACTTGTTTCTCTCCCCAGCCTCACTGAGGAGTCTTTGAGGGCAGGGACCACATCTTACCCACTTCTGCAGCCCAAGAAACCTAGAATGAGGAATAGGAGTTGTCATTTATTAGACAGAGATGGATGGTATTTTTGAATATCACCTTCATTATCTATTTTTTTAATTTTAAAATTAACAGCATTATTAATGTTTGATTGATATACAATAAAAGCACATATTTGTACAAGTTGTTAAATTTGATGTATGTCTACACCCATGAAACCATAGCCACAATGAAGATAGTGAACATATCCATCACCCCCAAAATGTCCTCATGCCCCTTGGTCATCCCACCTTCCTGCCCCACCCTCTCCCACTCACTAAGCAAATACTGATCTATTTCTGGCACTGTAGATGATTTGTATCTTTTAGAATTTTATTTTATTATTATTATTATTATTTTTTGAGACAGAGCCTCAAGCTGTCCCCCTGGGTAGAGTGCTGTGGCATTACAGCTCACAGCAACCTCCAACTCCTGGGCTCAAGCAAGTCTCTTGCCTCTACCTCCCAAGTAGCTGGGACCACAGGTGCCCGCCACAA
>CAUYTI010146654.1:0-17402 GCA_963575145.1 Galago senegalensis | reverse complement strand
CCTGGGTAGAGTGCTATTGGCATCACAGCTCACAGCAACCTCCAACTCCTGGGCTCAAGCAAGTCTCCTGCCTCAGCCTCCCAAGTAGCTGGGACCACAGGCGCCCGCTACAACGCCTGGCTATTTTTTGGTTGCAGCTGTTGTTGTTTTGGCAGGCCCAGGCTGGATTCGAACCCGCCACCTTAGGTGTATGTGGCTGGTGCCTTAGCCACTTGAGCCACAGGCGCCAAGCCCAAACTCACGGTGTTAAATTTGAGCTACATGCTGATGAAGCCAAAATTTATATATCTAAACTCAACCTCTCCTTTGAATTCCAGACTGAAATGAGCAACTCTCTATTCGACATCTCTGGCTTGATACTACATATCCTGAACATTTCAACCGAAACATTTTCAAAATTATACTCTTAATCTATTCCTCTAAACAAACTCTTCCCATTACAATTCCGCCTTTACAGTTGGTCAGCCCAAAAACCTTATGGTGGTTGTTGCTGTTATTTTCTCCTTTCTTTGTTTCATATGGCACATTCAAACCATCCAAAAATCATATTGGCTGTATCTTCAAAATATACCCAGAAATTGCCCATTTCTTACCACTCCCACTGTTATTACCCTTGTCCAAGCCACTATCTTTCATGTGGACTACTACAATGACCTAACTAGTCATATCTGCTAGTGCCTGGTGACAGTGTCATCTTGTTAGATCACATCACTCCTTGTGCAGGACCTTCCAATGACTTCCTGTCCAAAGTCTGTCCTCCTCCTCATTAGTTGCCTCTCCAATCTCATTTCCTAATACTCTGCCTTCATTCTCTCCTCTGTAGGGACCCTGCCATTCCTGTTCCTAACACTTCTAGCACATGACTACTTCAGGCCTTGTGCTTGCTGCTCTCTCTGCCATGTCTTGCCATCACCAAGCCTTGTGCCCATACCTGTTTCAGATATTAAGCCACCTTTTCAGCAAGACCTTCCGTAGCCTTCTCATCTATACTTTCTATCCACATTCACTGCTTAATTTTTCTTTCTTAGCACTCATCACTGGCTAAATAAGTAATGCATTTACTTCTGTATCATTATACAAGAATGTAAATGTCATGAAAATAGTAATTTCCATCTCCATACTGGAAATATGGAAGTTTTATTCAATCCCATATTCTCAATATCTAGAACAGTTCCTGATACATCTAAAATCCAGTAAATATGTGTAGAATGAGCATATAAATGAAACATCCAGCTATGATTTGTTTGACATATTTGTTTCCCTTACTAAACTGAATACTTTTGAATCCCATTGCTTGGCACAGATCCTGGCACAGAATACTCTTTTAATGTTTCCTGAGTGAATGAATAATTGGTCAACATTAAAAAGTGTTGGCCAGAAGTGGTGGCTCAGCCTGTAATCCTAGCACTCTGGGAGGCTGAGGTGGGAGGGTGGCTTGAGCTTAGGAGTTCAAGACCAGCCTGAGCAAGAGTGAGACCCTTATCTTTACTAAAAATAGAAAAACTAGCTGGGCATAATGGTGGGCACCTGTAGTCCAAGCTACTCGGGAGGCTGAGGCAAAAGGATTGCTTGAGCCTAGGAGTTTGAGGTCGCTGTGAGCTGTGACACCATGGTGCACTACACAGGGTGACAGAGTGAGACTGTCTCATAAAAAAAAAAATTAAGAAGGTTTTTATTTTTCAAAAAGATACATCTCAGATATCTGTCTTACATAGTAAATGGTACTTAAATTGGACTTTGATTAAAAACAACAGCAAAATTTTTCATGCTTGCTTTAGATTGTGAAACCTTTGGAGGCAGTCTGTAGCTTTAAAATCGATTTCCACATGTCCAGAACATGACACCAGAGGCCTCTTGGTCAAGAATCAAGGCACAGTGCCTTCCTCACCTGGTGATATTCTGGCTACACAGCTTGCTTATGTTGTAAATGAAGATTGTTGGTGAGTGGAGAAAACTCCTCTTTTTATTTGTTTGTTTTTGATCAAGACTAAGACCTGCTAATTGGTAAAGTGAAAGAGACTGAAGATCTTTAATCACTGTTGGAATGAAAATTCCCTATTGTTTTCCTGTCTCTAAATGACCTTTCTCCATTTGTGTCCCGGAAGTACTCACAAGTCAGCTAAATAAAAGTCCTTCATTTGTTCTTTCAAAACAAGTGAGACAGCAAGGAAAATGAGTGACTTACTTAAAGTCACTGACTGTTCAGTATAGGAACTCAGGTACCTATTCCACTGGCTCTTTCTACCAAACTATCTTCTGCTTGCTTTAAGGTGTCTGTTTTATTTTATTTCATTTTAAGACAGAATCTCGAGCTATGGCCCTTAGGTAGAGTTCTGTGGTGTTACAGCTCACAGCAAACTCAAACTCTTGGGCTTAGGTGATTCTCTTGCCTCAACCTCCCAAGTAGCTGGACCTATAGGCACCGCCACAATGCCTGGCTATTTTGTGTTGTTGCAGTTGTCATTGTTTAGCTGGCCCAGGCCGCAGGGGATCGTCCTGAGCTGTAGTTCCTCCTAGGTTTCTTTTGTGGAGCAAGGCAGAGCCTCTTCTGCCATTTAGCTTTGTTTGCCATGTTTTCCTCCTCCAGGAATTTGGTCCAGAAAGTGGGGGTCAGAATACATGTGTCTGACTATCTGTTCTCCCTTCCTCCATTTACTTCTTCTTTTTTCTTTTTTTTGTAGAGACAGAGCCTCACTTTATTGGCCTCAGTAGAGTGCTGTGGCGTCACACTGCTCACAGCAACCTCCAACTCCTGGGCTTAGGCAATTCTCTTGCCTCAGCCTCCTGAGTAGCTGGGACTACAGGCGCCTGCCACAACACCTGGATATTTTTTTGTTGCAGTTCAGCTGGGGCTGGGTTTGAACCCATTACCCTTGGTATATGGGGCCAGCGCCCTACCCACTGAGCCACAGGCACCGCCCCATTTACTTCTTTTTTCCCATAGCCCCATGAGTTGAACCTCCCGCTCCAAGTATGCTTCCTACTTCCTGAAATTCTCTGTTCCTGGCTCTTAGTAAAACTCTATGATTTGGTTGATTGGTTCTGCCTCTATTTATGTTAACAAGAAATAAAGTCATTTTAAAAAATTGTTTTCTATATTCTCTAAGTTTGGCTTTTAAAACTCAAAAATCTCATTTTTGCAGTAAAAAAACTAAACATTGACTCTTTCTTCACTCTACGTTCCTACTGTAAGATTCCTAATTGTCTAAGGAAAAAGGATGCTTCATACAGAATGAGGTGTAGTGACATATAAGGAGGTGCAAAAGAGAAAATCACATCAATATAGTTCAAAAATATTTTCTTTGTTACATATGCATAGTAAAATAACCTGGAAAAATATACACCAAAATGTTAATCATGGCCCTCTTTGGATGGTGGTTTTCAGTTATTTTACTCTTTATATCCTTTTACTTTATTTTATTTTATTTGTTTGAGACAAAATCTTGCTCTATTGCCCCAGCTGGAATGTAGTGGCATCATCACAGCTCACTGTAACCTCAAATTCCTAGGCTCAAGAGATCCTCCTGTCTCAGCCTCCTGAGTAGCTGGGACTAGAGGTGTGTGATACTGCGTCTGGCTAATTTTTGTATTTTTTGTAGACATGGGTCTCACTCTTGCTAAGGCTGTTCTCAAATTCCTGGCCTTAAGCTATCCTCCCACCTCCACCTCCCAAATTGCTAGGATTGCAGTCTGTGAGCCACCATGCCCAATCTTTTCATCTCTTCTGAAAAGGTTTTTCCTCATTGTTGTAATAATATTCTTGTTGGTCCCTTGGCCTTTGCTGTACAGTCTATATGATGCAAAAAGAAGTCAGATTATCATTTTTTCCAAAGTTGCATTGTCTGTTCTATAGATAGGCTCAGAAACAGAAAATTCATCACAATGAACCACTGTAAAGTTCTATTTGGCTCTGGAATACATAAAATATGGGGATGGAGAGGGTGGAAAGCTAAGGTTGACATTATTAAAAGCTTAAAGGACACATAATAGGAGTGCATGCAGAGGATTATAGGGTAAAATTTCACATTTTATTGTGTATAATAAACTTTCTCAGATGGACACTAGCAACATTAGACAAAGAAAAGGTGTGTGTCTTCTTGAATCTTTCTTACTTCCTCATGTCTGTTAGTACACCTAGAGGTCTGTCATGTCTTCATGTAGGAAATGAACACTAGGACTAGGATCCTCAATCCTGAAGTTTCTTGTGAATACTTCTTGTCTTCTTGGATAAGAAGGCAAAAGCTACTCCAAGTCAGTAGGTCTGTCATCTTTTGGGGTTCATAGATTTGGTCCTTTGAATCTGTGATCAGAGTTATGGTCTCTTTTCTAAAAAATATTACTTAAAATTTCTAAGGGTATGCAAAGCTCCTGAAGCATTATAAATATCCACATTGTCTTTGTAAGCTGGGCTTCTATAACAAAATACCACAGACTTGGTGTCTTAAACAACAAACATTTTTTTTTCTAATTTCAGATTAATATGAAGGTATAAATAATTAGGCAACATTGTGTTCGCTAGGTAAAGTCCAAGTTATAGTTGAGTCCTTCACCCAAGAGTATACCTTCACCCAAGGTATCCCATATACCTCACATTGTGTCCCTTAGGTGAAAGTTTACCAATACCCTCCCTCCTCCCCTTTTCTCCACCTCCTTGAGTTTAATTCAGTTTTTCTCTCATGTGGACATGTTGTTATTCATCTACTAGTTTCATATGAGTATTGAGTACATTGGATGCTTGCTTTTCCATTCTGTGATACTTTACTCAGGAGAATGTTCTTCAACTCCATCTAGGTAAATACAAAAGATGTAACATCTCCATTTCTTTTATAGCTGAATAATATTCCATGGTATAATACCACAGTTTATTAATCCATTTATGGGTTGAACTATACTGGGTTGATTCCACATCTTGGCAACTGTGAATTGAGCTGCCATAAACATTATAGTGCAAATGTCCGTATGGTAAAATTATTGTTTTACTTCTGGGTAAATAAATATTTATTTCCCACTGTTCTGGGAGCTGGGAAGTCTAAGACCAAGGTGCTAAATGGTGGGAAGAGAAACTGAGACAGGAAAAGACAGAGAGCTATCTCTATCTCTTACTCATAAGGGTACTAAATTCCATCATGAGGGTTCCACCCTGATGAACTAATCTAACCCTAATTACCACTTGAAGGCCCCACCTCCAAATACCACCACAATGGGGATTAGGGCTTATGAATTTTGGGAGGACACAAACATGGCAGCCCATAGCATGCAGATAGCCTCCAGATTGAGTGCCCCTGCTTTAGGAAACTTCCCCTCTGTATTACCCACTGGAGTTTTGGTTTCCAGGTCCCAGCCTTATCTCGTTCTGATAACTAAGTGGGACAACATAGCCTTTGAAGACCTCTTGACTACCTATAAAGAAGCCAGAGTCTCACTCTATTGCCCAGGCTAGAGTGCCATGGTGTCAGCCTAGGTCATGGCAACCTCAAACTCCTCCCTTAGCCTCCTGAGAAGATGAGACTACAGTTGTCTGCCATAACATCTGGCTAATTTTTTCTATTTTTAATATAGATGTGGCCTTGCTATATTGCTCAGATTGGTCTCAAACTCTTGAACTCAAGCAATCTTCCCATCTTGGCCTCTGGAGTGCTAGGATTACAAGTGTGAGCCACTTTGCCGGCCTGACTTCTATATATATATATATATATATATTTTTTTTTTTTTTGAGACAGAGCCTCAAGCTGTCCCCCTGGGTAGAGTGCCATGGCATTACAGCTCACAGCAACCTCCAACTCCTGGGCTCAAGCGAGTCTGTTGCCTCCGCCTCCCAAGTAGCTGGGACCACGGGCGCCTGCCACAACGCCTGGCTATTTTTTGGTTGCAGCCGTCATTGTTGTTTGGCAGGTCCCGGCTGGGGATTTGAACCCGCCACCTTAGGTGTACGTGGCTGGCACCTTAGCCGGTTGAGCTATAGGTGCCGAGCCGACTTCTATATTTTGAAAAGGAAACTTTGAAATATTCTTTAATTAATATTTATTTGGCTATAAGAGAAGACCAAATGTATTTTCCTCTTATTGAGGATATATTTAACTGAACACTTTTATCCTTAGTAATGTGAAAATCTTGTGATCTTGGTTTTCTAGAAAAGATCTGATTGGAAATCAATTGTTTCTTATAGAATATCAATTGTTTGATAGTAGTTGAGAGCGTCAGAGGTGTAGTGAAAACTCCTCTTATAATAGTGGAAGTGGTATTGGTTGTGCCTTGGCTTAGATCAGAAGAGAAGCTGGGTCCCCACAGTTGGCTGGCTGCACAAGGCCTGTGATGGGTTCAGTGGCTGGGCCAGGGTGAATTTCTGGAAGCCTTTGGCTCCCTCTGCAGAGGCAACACAGGATGACTTCCCAGTCATGAGGGATGCTGTGTGTGTGTCTCCAGCCAAGAGGTGTCTCTTTGTCTCCCTTCCAAAATATGATTTTCTCTTCTTGCTGTAAAAAACTTTACCCTTCCTTAGAAAAATTCACTTGTTTTGTTGGAGGAGAAGTGAGGCCTAAAACACAGGTGAGTTTTTGCAAGGATGTCCACTGGTCTGTGTTAAACCTATTTTCTGGTTGTGTCACAGGCTCTGTGCCTTCTTCTGTTGCTTTATTCCCCTTTTTAGCTTCCTATGTTGAGACTGGCTCCCAGGAGAATGTGCAACTTCCTCCTGTCAAAACTAGCTCTGGAGAGAAGGCTTAGTAAAGTCATCCATGCAGTGGTAATAATGATTAGTATTAACCTGCGAAAGCCTTTGTGTTTTATCCTAGAAGAACCTCATTAAGAGGTGAAACTCTAATATAAACCTTCAGGTTTCAGATAGGGCAGCCATCCAAGGGCAGCCCAGCTCCCTCTGCACCATTAAAATAACAGTCTTCACAGACTGCAGTTTATTGCTGTTAATCTCAAATATGAGACTGTACATGAATATATGAACATGATTTAACATAATTTTAAGGAGAAGGAAAAAAGCTGTTACCCTCTAAACTGGCTCATTCTAGCTTTTTTTGAAAGCTAGAAATTTTGAGAGTCAAATAGTAGAGCCTAAGAAGATAGTTATCTTTTAGCTTTTCAGAAGAAGATTTCAATCTCTCTTGGCTTTCTTCCAAAAATATCTGAACAGGACATAAAATGGTTGAAAAGCCAAAGTTTTCAATGTTTCAAGACTGTAATCAGTCCTATGCATTAATTTTGGGGGAAAGACTAAATTATGAAAAGTTTTACATGAAGGCAAGTAGTTCTATGGGTTTTTTCCTTTTTCTTTTGTGGGGATATGGCAGATTTTGTTTTAGTTAATGTTTTTTTGTCTTTGTTTTTTAAACTATGGATGGAGAAAAAGAAAATGCTTTGCTGGCACACAAGAAACTTTCCCATAAAACTCTCTTTGGCCGTGGACTAAGTACAACACACATAGTGCCAAAAGGGGTTTTATGCCTTCCCTTTTTTTTTTCTCCTGCAAAGAAAAAAAAAAAGTGAGCACAGGATCAAAATAAAGCTAGAATGAAAACCATATTTCCATCTCATCAGTTAGGTTTTTATTCTGCATTTAATAATCACTTCAAGAGTTTGCTTTTGCAAAAAAGAAATCAAATAACCAAACTACCATCTTTCTCTTGCACTTCCAGAAGAGAAAATTAGCAGGGCATTCTGTGAGCTGAAATGCTACTGTGATGGTGGCTAGGCATATTTATAAACCTCATAATTTGGACAGTAGCTCCCAGGCAGCCTCCTGTGAGCCATGATGGTTGAAGTAGTCCTTCTGAAGACAACAGGGACACTGCCCTATTCCAGCAGGCTCTCAATGACCTGTGTGCTGATTACCTGTACAGCAGTTGGTCCCGGTTGGCTGTCAGCCCCAGCTCCAGTCTTTAAAACCCAGGCTCCACAAACCCTTTCTACCCCTAACACAGCAATCCATTCTGTTGACTGGAACGATCTCCTGCCCAGACAAATCAGGTGAGGTCATGAGGACATGTTTCTTTCAACCAAGGATAACTGACCCATGGGGGTGGAACAAGGAAGTAAAGAAAACTTTCTTAGAATTCACATTTTTCTAAATTTAAGCCAGACTGATTCTCCCAAACCCCTCCCTGAATCTCCACTTTCTACTCTAGAAAATAAGGAGGATTTTTGATTATTTTGTAGAAAGAGATATTTGTGTTCATATAGTCTCACACCCTCTATGTTGTGAATATAAACATTACATTTAAACTTCATGGAGATTGGGGAAAGAAAGAACTCCTAAGCATAAAAATAGTTGGCAAGGAGAAAGCTCACCAAACAAACTATTATACCAATAGAACTCATTTTGTAAAAATGTAATACTTCTCTATGACAAGAGAAACTATATAAAATCAAAAGTTAAATGACTAATAGGAAAATACAACACAAATAACAGGAAAAGATTAATATGCCTATCAGCAAGAAATTCTTACATAGCAATAAGAAAAAAAAATTGCTACTATTCCATCATAAAAACAGGCTAACAAGGCAGTCATGAAGAACAGACTGAAGAAGTTACACTATGAAATAGAGTAATCAAGACCCGGTAATATTGGCATTAGAATACAAAAAACAATCAATTATTGGGACAAAATGGAGAATCCAGAAACAGAACCTATGTATATATGGTCACCTGATCTCTGACAAAGTCAATAAATATTGTAGGGTAGAAGGTGAAAGAAGTTCTTCCCAGGCTGGGTGCAGTGGCTCATGCCTGTCATCCCAGCATGTGGGAGGCTGAGTCAGGTAGATTGCCTGAGTTCATAGGTTCGAGACCAGCCTGAGCTAGAGTGAGACCCCTTTCTAAAAATAGCCAGGCATTGTGGCAGGTACTTGTAGTCCCAGCTACTTGGGAGGCTCAGGCAATTGAGCCCAAGAGTTTGAGGTTGCTATAAGTTATGATGCCATGGCACTCTACCAAGAGCAACAAAGTAAGACTTCAAATAATAATAATAATAATAATAAGTTCCTCCCATTAAATGGTGCTGGATGAATTAACCATCTGTACAGAAAACAATATATCTGGACCCCTGCCTCAGTGCCATACACAAAAATCAATTGCAAATGGATTATAGAAGTAAATGTGAAAGAGTAAAAATAAAAATTTCATAGGGAAACATACAAGAACATCTTTATGATCTTGAAATGGGCTAAGATTATTTAAACAGGCATAAAAAGTACTATTAAAGGAAAAAATTGATTAATGACTATATTAAAACAGAAACTTCTTTTAATTCAGATACCAGTGGGAGAGTGAAAAAGGGACCCCACAGAATTAAAAAAAAAGATAATCATATACATATTTCTAACTTACTACATAGAAAAATGGACAAAAATTTCAATAGATACTTTATAAAAGAGTATGTCTACATGGCCAATGACCATATGAAAAGATGCCCAGCATTAGTTACCAGAAAAATTCAAATTAAAACCACAACGAGACACCTTTAACACATCCACCAGAATGGCTACAATTAAAAAGACTCACAATTTCAATTGGTTTGACCATTTTGGAAAAACATTTGATGATATCTATCAAAACTAAATATACATACCCAGCAATTCCAACAGAAATGTGGGCACATGTATTTTCCAAAAAACGTATCATAGCAATACTACTCATAATAGCATCAAATGGGAAAACTGCTCAAATGCCCATCAGTGGATGTACATTGTGGTATATTCACACAATAGTATCCTATCAGCAGTTTGAAGAAACAATCTACGACTGAATGCAACAGCATGGATGGTCTCACAAACATACTAAGCCAGACACCAAAGAGTACAAAACTTATGACTCCATTTATATAAAGTATGAAAAGGAAACCACTTTTTTTGTTATGTTGGTGAGAGTGTAAATAATTCATTATGAAAGATGTTTTGGCAAAATAGCAGCATGGGTCAAAATCTTAAAAAACATCATGCCTTTGACTTCCTGAACTCTCTGCTAAAGAAAGAATCACAGATGCCCACATACATTTATATCAAAATATATTCATGCAAGGATTCTTATAACTAAACATTGGACACTGATACATATCTATAATAGAGAATTGGTTAAATAGACTTTGGCGTATCTATATTGATGAACTATTAAACAGTCACTATAGATCACACTTTAGAACAATATTTAAGAACATTCAGTAGTCATATTTAATGTTAGGTGAAACATGAAGAATAGAAGATTATTTAAATAATGCAGTTCCAGTTTTATTATCTATGTGCTCGTATAATTCATCCATCTTCCCATTCAAACAAATATGCATAGATACATAAAGTAAGGAAGGAAACATATACCCGGCCCCAACTGGTCATTTCTGTCAAGTGTAATTATAGAGCATTTACACTGTGTTCATTTTACATTTTTCCATGTTAGTCCCTAGGGCTAATGCAAAGGCTCGGTCATAGCCTTGAGCCTATCATTCATTCACTAGGACTCAATACCTCTTTCCTTTCTCTGGAGAATTCCATTAGCATTAACTGTTTTTTTTACTGGAGATTTTGCAGAAATTTTACACCGTATGGTCCACAGCACTTCATGTATTTCCTTCACTTGTACCTTATCTGTCAGTTCTTCAAAGCTACAGGACAAACAAGATTTCCCTACTGTTATGTTTCTCCTGGGCACCAGTTAAGACAGGCTGGTTTCTAGTTTCTTCACTTCTAGGCCTCCCCTGCTTCAGGCCTCCAAATTGCTGTCCCTGTCTCAAGGGAGAACAATAATTTACTTCTCCAAATATGCATACATCTATTTGGAAAACAGACTTGTAAAAACAAACAAAAATTCTTATCATAAGCAATTGTCAAGTTTTCTATAATAAGTTCCTATTACTTTCAGAATCAGAAAATCCTGAATACTCCTAGTAACTCAGTAGGGGGAAATTTATCTTTAGGCAGCAGCGGCATCAATGAAAGTATGTAATTTTTAAGACCCAGTCAGACTGGTTAAAATTAACCTTAGGCACTCTGGGAGGCTGAGGCAGGGGATAGCTTGAGCTCAGGAGTTCAAGACCAGCCTGAGCAAGAGTGAGACCCTGTCTCTACTAAAAATGAAAAACTGAGGCAAGAGGGTCACTTGAGTCTAGAAGTTTGAGGTTGCTGTGAGCTATGATGCCATGGCACTCTATTAAGGGCAAAAAAGTGAGACTCTGTCTCAAAAAAAAAAATTAATCGTATCCCTGCATATCAAGAAAAAATGTATTTGATATTTTGAATTATATGTGCAGCAGCACATCCCCTTGGTGAGAGCAGAGATCGAAGAATTATTTGTATTAGTATTAACCTTATGTAGCATTGATCAATAATGAGATTAAACAGTCAATTCTGAACTCTGAGAAAATAGTGGCATGAGAAAGCACAAGACATAGGTGGATAGAAATAATTTCTGCTTGGTTTTATTGGCAGCATAATTATCTTCCTAAAATTACTCTAAACTAATGCTGGATGCTAAACTAATGTACTCCATCCATCCGACCACTTAGGAAATACATACGTCCTTCCCATGTGCCAGGCACTGTTGCAGGATATGGGGTGCCTCAATAAACAAGACACATAAGTCCCTTCATTTATGGAGTATATGAGAATGTGTACAGAGGGGATTTTTTTTTTCTGTAATATAGTCAGATGTATTTCTGTATTTTCTAAATCTTTCTGCCATGGGACTTCCCACCCACTGCAACAGTGAGTTTCAGAGCTTCAGGAGGAGTTACAGTATCTGCTTTTTCCTCCTAAGTTATTACTCAGCTTTTTACCCCCCTAGCAAGAAAATTATTATAGAAGCCTGGTGTCATTAAAAAAAAAAATCTAGGGTGGTGCCTGTGGCTCAAAGGAGTAGGGCACTGGTCCCCTATGCTGGAGGTGGTGGGTTCAAACCCAGCCCTGGCCAAAAAAAAAAAACCAAACCTGTCTAATTCTTCTTTGTTTTGGTCATCCATGACAAAGCCTGAAGGACTCACACACACCATACTATTTCTTCCATAAAGTAAAACATACCTCTATCCAAACCTGGCTGCTCTAGAGTAAGGAACCCAGAGAACATCAGAGCCAGCATTTTGGGAGGTGGTGCAGCACAGAGGGCGAGGAGATGGGGGAGCTTCAGTAGACTGGAGAAGAAGCAAGCCCAGCAGGTGGGGATACCAGGATGAATAACACAGGGTCAGGACAGAGCTCCAGTTACAGGTGCTAGCAAATCAGCCCAATTGTCAGATGGGATGAGCCTTCTGTCTCCAGTCCAGGAAGCCGTGTGGTCCAGTCACTCTTCAACCAAGACCATCATCAAGTAGCCAAAGGACATGGTATGGATCCCAGTAATGCCTTCATTGCCATGTGCTTGTATGAGTTGTACCCTAGCTCTGCATGCCCATTTGCCATCTCTAAAGGAAGTAGGGGGAAGAAGAAGGAACCTGAAATATTGAACATTTTATCCACCAAAAGACTCAACATTTACTAAAAGAGCCTTGGCTAGGAGAGGTTGGCCCTAAGGACCAAATGGGCTTGGTTACCTCTATCATGCTCCTGATATTCCCCTATCATTTTTCCTAGACATGCCCTATACTCCCTAATTTCCTCTCTTACACTTGACCTCCATTCTCAAGCAAAACTCTCATTTTATCTTTGCTCTGTTCTCAGTTAACAGTCTAAAGAAAAATGGCCATCATATTAATCTAAAATATTATAAATTTTGATAAGAATTTAAAAGTTAGACCAAAGTGGTTCATGCCTATAATCCTAGCACTCTGGTAGGCTGAAGTAGGAGGATCACTTAAGCTCAGGAATTTGAGACAAGCCTGAGCAAGAGTAAGACTCCTACTAATAACAGAAAACAATTAACCAGACATGGTGTATGCACCTATAGCCCCAGCTACTTGGGAGGCTAAGGCAGGAGGATTGCTTCATCCCAGGAGTTTGAGGTTGCAGTGAGCTAGGCTGAAGGCATTGCATTCTAACAGAAGTGATGGAGACTCTGTCTAAAAAAAAAAAAAGAAAGAAAGAAAAATTAAACACATATATAAAGACTGGATAATGATTGAAATCTTTTTTTTTTTTTTGAGACAGAGCCTCAAGCTGTCACCCTGGGTAGAGTGCCCTGGCATTACAACTCACAGCAACCTCCAACTCCTGGGCTCTAGCGAGTCTCCTGCCTCCGCCTCCCAAGTAGCTGGGACTACAGGCGCCCACCACAATGCCGGCTATTTTTTGGTTGCAGCCGTCATTGTTGTTTGGTGGGCCAGGGCTGGGGATTTGAACCAGCCACCTTAGGTGTACGTGGCTGGCGCCTTAGCCAGTTGAGCTATAGGCGCCGAGCCAATGATTGAAATCTAATTGGAAAAAAAAATCTAAAAATCATGAGAATGAAAGAGTAATTAACAGAAATTAAAAATTTTAAAGGACCCCATGATGGAAGTGTTCTAAAACTGTGTTGTGGTGATGGTTTTACAACTCTCTGAGTTAATTAAAAATCATGCAGTTTTGTGATGTTCAGTATTAGCCACATGTGGCTGCTAAAATTTAAATTTAGGGTTTTTTTTAAAATTTGTTTTTTGAGACAGAATTTCACTTTGTTGCCCTTAGTAGAGTGCCCTGGCATCATAGCTCACAGCATCCTCAAACTCTTGGGCTCAAGTGATCCCCTGGCCTGAGCCTCCTGAGTAGCTGGGGCTACAGGTGCCCATCACAATGCCCAGCTACTTTTTCTATTTTTAGTAGAGACAGAGTCTCACTCTTGCTGAGGCTGGTCTCAACCCCTGAGCTCAAGCAATCCACTCTCTTTGGCCTTCTTGAGTGCTAGGATTACAGGTGTAAGCCAACATGCCCAGCCCTTAAATTTAGTTTTTAAATAAAAAATTTATTTTGGGGTGGTACCTGTGGCTCAGTGAGTAGGGCACTGGACCCATATACTGAGGGTGGCGGGTTTAAACCTGGCCCCAGCCAAACTGCAACAAAAAGAATAGCTGAGCGTTGTGGCGGGCACCTGTAGTCCCAGCTACTCTGGAGCCTGAGGCAACAGAATTGCCTAAGCCCAAGAGCTGGAGGTTGCTGTGAGCTGTGACACCACAGCAGTCTACCAAGGGCAACAAAGTGAGACTTTGTCTGTTAAAAATATATATATATTTTGGATATGAAGTCTTGCTTTGTTACTCAGGCTGGAGTGGGGTCACATGATCATAGCTCTCTGTAGCCTCAAACTTCAGAGTTCCAGTGATCCTTCCACCTCAGCCTCTCAAGAAGCTGAGTCTACAGGCATGTACCCCAGTGCCTGGCTAAATTTAAATGTATTAAAATTGTATTACTACAAAGCCACAACAATCAAAACAATACAATATTTGACACAAGAATATAGATAGATAGATAGATAAGTGAAATAGAATTGAGTGTCCAGAAATAAACTGATTGACTCTATGGTCAATTGATTTTCAGCAAAGGTCGAGAACATTCAAAAGAAAAAGAATAGTCTCTTCAACAAATGGTGCTAGGACAGTGGATAACCACATGCAAAAAAATAAAGTTGGACCCTTACATAACACCTTATATAAAAATGAACTCAAAATGGATCAAACATCTGAATGCTTTTAGGAATTCATCCTCAGGAAGTAATTGGACAAAGGTACAAAGGTGTATATATAAAGATGTTTATCATGATAGTGTTTGTAATAGTACAAAAATGGCAATTGCCTGAATAAACAAAATTTTTTAAGTTGATTTAAAAAAATAAAAGAATGAGAGAAGAGATACAAGAGAGAAAAAACTATTTTGAAATAGGCAAAGAGTAGATGTTTCTAATAGAGACTTGTTTTTTTTCCTAAGTGGCAGCATTTACCACAAACAGAGGAGGGAAGGAGCAGAATGCCATATGACGACCTGGATATGAGATACCCTCACATCCATGAACACCCAGGGGGTTGCACTCTTGATGGAGGACCTCTTTCTCCTGTGAAGATTGGGCCTGGCTCCTTGGTTCTATACATACACATCATCCAATTCCCTCCTTTAATAGCATTATTCATCCTGCCCTTTGAAATAAATAAAAATATCCAGTTGAGACAGTGGGACAGCATCTCCAGATTCATCAGTCAGATCCTGGGAAGACTGATAACAACAGAATGTTACTTTTCTGGGCATGGGGGTTGAGGAAGAGACATTAGAGAATATAGTAGGTACTTAATCACCCCCCAGATACAGCCAAGGTATCTGGGTTATGACTTCAATATCCCTATTTCCACCCTGGCCCCCTTAATTGGAATTGAGTACCTCTAAGAGCAGGCACTAGGAACTTAGTTGCCTATGGCTATGGAGACACTTTTTAGGCAAGCTACCCCAGCCTGGCCACACCAACTGGTGCCTGGCCTTCCCTGATCATGAGAGAAAATAGATTATATCACTGCCATGTTTCTCCCCAATCTTGGTGGGCACTTTCCAGCCCCATCCTCTTCTTCACCTTGGGATAGAGGAATCAGGAATCAAGCGGTATATTTACTAGGCAGAAGAATGTTAAAGGAAGGAGGGAAATAGATGTTATCTAGCTAAACCAACCTCATTTAAGAGGATGTAATTCCAATGTAATATGGCACCTGGGTACCAGGGTGGGCCTTTTCTTTTCTTTCCTCCTTTCCCATGACCTTTCTGACCAGTCATACACAATTATCTTTTCAAATGCCCCTCAGAAAACAGTATTTTAATTGCCATTCATTCTCTTTTTTCTGTTGCCACTTACTTTGGGGCTCCTTGTGGCATTTAGGACCATGCATTTCTACAGCGCACTTTGCTGACAGGCTAAAGAGGTGGCTGACTCTGTGAAATGCTTTCTTGGATTCTAGAAAAATTTTCTATCACTCTTTCTCCCAAGTATTTCCTCTGCCAGAGGCTAAGTTTTGGAATCCCTCCCACTTTTAAAACTATAGCTTTATTGAGATATAATTCATATACTATAATTTTAAGGTGTACGTTCCCAGACTTGTGAAACCATGACTAAGTCACATTTAGGACATTTTAACCACCCCAAGAAGAAACCTCATAGCCCTTAGTGCCATTGCCCATTTCTCTCCAACCCTCGCAGTCCTGGGCAGTCAGATCAGTGGATCCACTTTATCACTCTGTGAATTTGCTGGTTCTGGATATTTCACGTAAGCAGAGTCGTACACTATCTAGTCCTTTGTGACTGGCTTCTTTCACTCAGTGTGATGTTTTTAAGGCTTCTCCACACCATAGCATGTCTCAGCTGACTTGCAGTTCATTGTATGAATAAACCACTCATCAGTTGATAAACATTTGAGTTGTTTCCACTTTCTACCCATTAAGAATAATGCTGCTATGAGCTATTCATGCATAAGGTTTTGTATGGACATAGGTTTTCATTTCTCTTGGGTATATACCAAGTAGTGAAAATGCCAGGTCACATGGCAACGGTATGTTTAACATTTTGAGGAACCATCACACCATTTTTCAGTCCCATTGGTAGTTTTATTTATTTATTTTTGAGACTCACTTTGTCACCCTTGATAGTGTGCTGTGGAATCACAGCTCACAGCAATCTCAAACTCTTGAGCTCAAGCAGTCCTTTGCCTCAGTTTTTCATTTTTAGTAGAGATGTGGTCTCACTGTTGCTCAGGCTGGTCTCAAACTCGTGAGGTCTAGCCATCCACCTACCTTGGCCTCCCAGAGTGCTGGCATTACAGGCGTGAGCCACCGTGCCCAGCCTTTATTTCTTGTCTTTTGCTCTCATGTACAAGAAACCTTTGACATACCCAAGGTCAGGAGGATTTACACCTGTTTTGTTAGCTAAGCTCTAAATTAGGTCTGTGATCCTTTTTGAGTTTATTTTTGTAGATAGTATTAGGGGTCTAACTTCATTATTTTAGATATCCAGTTGTCCCAGCTTGGGACAGAGTTTGTCTCTTTAACAGACTTGTTGAAAAGAGTGTTTTTCTCTATTAAATTATCTGGTACTCTCCAACAATTGAAAAAAACATTATAAGATTCCATTTTTCAGAGTTGTGAGGGACCTTAAAATCTATACTGGTCAGTCATCTTAGTTGCAGACATCAGAATACATCCTAACTATTTTATTTGGGAAAAAATTTACAAAGTATTGGCAGGAAAAGAGGCAGAGGCTCAGGTCCAGAGGTTTTCAAACTTGGCTACACACTGGAATCACCAGGGAGCTAATGGCCCATGCTGTGTCCCATACCATAAATCGGATTGCCTGCTGATTAATCTCCCCAGATGATTCCAATGCACGGCCAAGATTAAGAATCGGTACTCTAGGCTCGGCGCCTATAGCTCAACCGGCTAAGGCGCCAGCCATGTACACCTAAGGTGGCGGGTTCGAATCCCCAGCCTGGACCCGCCAAACAACAATGACGGCTGCAACCAAAAAAAAAAAA
>CAUYTI010146653.1:0-29329 GCA_963575145.1 Galago senegalensis | reverse complement strand
GGCGGGCGCCTGTAGTCCCAGCTACTTGGGAGGCTGAGGCAGGAGACTCTCTTGAGCCCAGGAGTTGGAGGTTGCTGTGAGCATGATGCCATGGCACTCTACCCAGGGGGATAGCTTGAGGCTCCATCTCAAAAAAAAAAAAAAATTCTAACGATAAGTAAAGTTTATAAATGTTTGAGAAGAATTCACTGGGTGGGGCAACTGAACTTTTACAAATGCAGAAATAAGTCCTTAAGTCCTAGATAAGTGAATTAGAACCATGATCAACCTCAAATGGCATAACAATGGCAATATAAAAAATATATTTCAGGGTAGCACCTGTAGCTCAGTGAGTGGGGCGCCAGCCACATACACCAGGGAGGCTGGCAGGTTCAAACCAGGCCCAGGCCAGTTAGACAACAATGTCAACTGCAACAACAACAACAACAACCATGACAAAACATGGCTGGGTGTTGTAGGCAGGTATAGTCCCAGCTACTCGGGAGGCTGAGGCAGGAGAATTGCTTGAGCCCAAGAGTTTGAGGTTGCTGTGAGGTGTGATGTCATGGCACTCTACCAAGGGCTACATAGTGAGACTCTTATCTAAAAAAAAAAAAAAAAATATATATATATATATATATATATATATACATATATATACACACACACACACACATATATATTTCATTAAACTATAGTTATTCTAACAGAAAACAACAACAATAACAACAAAACACTCTGAGGGCCAGGCAGCTTGGAGGTTGTGCAGGATGCTGATTATTGGGACATGGTGGCATCTTTGCTAATGCCATAGTATCACGGGACCGATACCAGCAATGACATATGACAAGTGTCTTTCGTATATATCCTTTTTCCCAGTGATGAGCCATAGCATTTTTGATTTCTGTGTGTTTTTTTGTTTGTTTTTGTTTTTTTTTGTTTGTTTGTTTTGTTTATTTAAGTTCTGAACTTAGGGAACCGAGAATAGCTAGCAGATAAGTAATTTTTGGAAGGTCCATCTTAACTCTCTCCTTGTCGAAGAGTTGCCAGATAGGGAAGTTTCATCTCTGAGAAAGGCTCTTCCATTTCACACAAATTGTGCATCAGAAATGTGCTATGTTGCTGATTTGTGTTTTTTTAAAAAAGTCAATGCTTCAATAATTCTGAAGTGATTAATGAAAATAAAACAAGGATATATGAAACATGAGATGCCTTTTATACTCAGAGTCATTATTAGCCATATAGGGAATTCTGAAATGGCCCATTAAAATAGATTATTATAACAAGGCAAATTAATGGTTTCTTCAGAGTTTAGAAAATAAACTTGATTAGTTATATGAGAAATTCATTACCAAAAATCATTTTTCCTATCTGCATAATAAATTACAGGCTATGTACAACTAATTTAGATTCATTTTTGTGATGACATATTTGATCTGCCTTTGTTTATGGAATAAATGCAGCTGCTAAAATGTGTTTATATAATAGCTAATTAATGTTTGATGGTCCATCAACTTGATCTATGAACTTTGTTATAGAGAAAGCAAATAAAACCACCAAATTGCATGTGATGCCTTAAAGTACCAAGATTCTTCTGGGGAAAATGCTTTGAAAGAATTTTTTTTAGCAAGATATATTTTACTACATTGTACAATATGTACAATAATGTGCAGATGCAATATATCACTTCACAAGTGCTGATTTTTGCCAAGTAAATTTATTAGTAACTGAGTCCATACCCATTTATTCCTATTTAAAAGTAGCACATGTTAATTTTAAAAATAACGTATTTTGATCTTCAAATTTTTAAGGAGCAAGTAAAGTTAATAGGAAAATTTTATTTTTTATCATAGAGTGTTATATAAATAGATTTATGCATGTTGACATTATTTTAATTCATAATACAAATATAAAGATTGCTTTAAAGATTTTTTATTTAAATTATAAGTCAAGAGCAAGTATTTTTCTCCTCTCCCTTCTAAAATCCTATTGTCATTCATTGAAAACCACAAGAAGGAATTAAACCATATAATAGGAAGTATATGATATGGTTATCACCAGATGAAAACTCAATACTTTCTAGAAAATGGAATATATAAACTGATGGACGAAAATGAGAGGAAGTAAGCCACTTCCCAGGACTTATGTAAATATATCCGAAGTAAAGATGCTTTGAACCTAGATCCCCCACCCCAGTGCAGGAAATAGACCAGGCAGGTGGGGTTAAAAAAGATGGAGTGATCAGATGTTTACCTATGAAACAGCTGTACAATTCAACCACTCTACACACCTTCCTAAATTTTACAGCAGAACAGCCAGTTTTGTATACCCTAATCAAAAAGATATAGAGGTTTTCTGCCAATGAAATTTAGGGAACTGTTTGGTATTTACACTGAAGTTAGCAGCTGTGGGGTAGGTGCTCCTCACGCAGGCATATCTGCACATGGCAGGGAAACCACAATGACTTAGAGAAAACATCAGCTGGGTCTTTTCTTTTTGCCTGGAAGACTCAATCAAGTAACACCAGCAGGTATGATAGAGAGGATTCCAGAAAAACTAAACCAAAGTGTTGATTTCATAGTAGAAGCAGAAAATTGATGTAAAGGACAATAATACAGAATATAAATCTTAAAAAGAATAAAATAGTGATGTCTAATTAGGATTAAAATATAATAAGGAACTAAAGACAATGTGTTTGGAAGAACACTTCTTCAGAATGAGGGAGAAAAATCCAAAAGGAAAATAAGCTGAGACTCAGGAAACAGTGAATTAAGGCCGATGGGGAAATGGAGTTTTAGGATGATGGCTATGGTGGGGACCTAGAATGAAAACAGATGTCAGCAGACAGGGAGTTGAAAAGTCTAGGAAGCATCGTCTCTGAGAAACAGACAGGAGGAGTACATGCGATTCTAGATAGGGCAGATGTACTTTGATATGGGGAAGATTCGTGATTCTGTTGTCAATAGGAAAGAAGGCAATTAAAGCCCCAGGAAATAAAACTTCTATACATAAAACACACATTAAATGTGATTTGAATTTAAGTAAAAGAGAATAAGGCAATACATATATATATATATACATATATATATATATATATACACACACACAAATATATATACATATATATTTTGGCTTTGATGCTAGGAGCTAGTTGCATTCCCTTTAAGGAGCACAGGAGTTGTGTCACTGAGTCTAAAGAGAGAGAAATGAATCCTAAGATACTAATTAGCTGCAAGACACATATCAAAGGAGAGGATGCAGATATTATCAAGTGAAGGTGCGGGCTACAAAGGTTGCAAGGATAAGTGGTAGAAGGAGAATTTGTAGGGAAAGGTGTTTTATATTTTTCATCTGAAATAGGGGAACATTTAGAGAAAATGCCTAGGAAGAGAGGATTAAGCACAGTATTTTATATTAGTGGTACCCATCTAAGAGACGCAGACAAATAACGTGCTGTGTAATCATCACCATTAGCGCTGAATAATAACCAATGTCTGGATGTACCACACCTCAGTCATCCATCACCTAAAGTTTCCATAAACATCTGTGCAGGTTTCTGTGTGGACCTAAGCTTTCAACACATTTGGGTAAATACTTAGGAGTATAATTGCTGGATTGCAGGATAAGCCTATTTTTAGATTTGAAAGAAACTGTACCAGTTTCTGTTACAAGAAATGATTCTCTGAATTAAATGCTAGTTAGAACTATGCTTTTGGATCCTTTTTGGTATGCAAATTATAAAAAGCACCTACCTAGTCCAGGTTCTTCCAACTGACACTGATACAAAATAATATTTTCCCTTTCATCAGCTTCAAATTTCTTTTTCCCTGTTTTGAAGCAGAAAGAAAGAGACGTACATAAGAGAGGTGAGACTGCTGACTTCTAATCTGGTCTCCGGGATGTAAAAGGAGTAAGATCCAAGTTCTACAGACAATTTTAAGTTAACTTTTCTAGCTACTTCACTTTCATTTTGTTTCCTTGAGTTTAATTACTGTCACAGACTCCAGCAAACTTTCCGTTGCACTCAAGGTAATACGGTGTGTCTACAAGCTCTATGTAGAGACACAGAATTAAGAGTTTAAAACCTCATTTTGTGCATGGTTATGTTGGTAGCACAGTCCCAGTAATGTCCAGTAAGCGTTCTATATTCACAGTAGGTCCAGTAAACGTATTATGATTGTAGGAAAACAGTTTATATTGTGGAAATTAAGTTGATATGCGCAAATATGCATCATAAAAATCTTGCGGAAAAGAATGGAGCTGGATAATGAAAGATGTGCCTCTAATTTTAGAAACACTGAATACAAGTATATGTCAACTATCCAAAGGGATCAGCAGTTGAGAGTGACATCACAGGCAGTCAGGGTATATTATGTTTAATTATGATGACTTCTTTGACTCTGCTTAAATAGCTCTACTCACTTGTTATGTATGCTTCATAGGTCCTTTATTTTATTAATATTTCCTTGCCCAATGGAATGTTTTCTTAGCAAAAGACAGTCTCCCACTAGGCATATATTAATGGTGAGGTATACCAGTTCCTGAAGGACTGTTTCCAGTGTGACTGAAACCCGACTACAGCGTGATAAAAACACAGCTAGCTCCAAGGCTTTGTCTTTTCCACTTTGGCAAAGTGGATACAATCGTTTTTTCTTTAGTATGTGGCATTATTTTTCTAAGAAGTTTATGCCATCTCCATAGTTGTAGTGCCTAGCCCAGCGCCTCCCGAAGTAGGCAAGAGGCAGCAGAGTGAACATGTGGCCCATGTCTCTGTGTACTAACCTAACCTCTTAGTGATCATCTCATGATAACTTCAAGTAGCCCTGGGGACCAGGACTGAACACGAACTATAACAGACATCAAGTAAAGTGACATTAATACAAAATATATCATGGTGCTTTTTTAATGTATAAGAACTGTAAAGCTTCATTAAATTAAAAATAAAAGTGATAAATTATGGGAGTCAACCCATGGAGACATACGTCACTCTTATATCAGATTATTTCGTCTCCTGACCCATCCTCCAAATTTGGTCATATCCCAAACATGGTAGTCAGCATCCTTCCAGACACCCTCCAGAGGGGGAATAGAAAAGATTTGCCCCAACAAATATAACATTGATTCATTCTAAACTTGATAAAATAAGCAATATTTCAGAGGTTTCACAAAATATTGATTGCTAAATTTCTTATATTGCTAAATACCTAGGGATAGTCTTCAAGGCATGATTCATTCATTGATGTTACTACTGTGTCCTTCTCTGCTCTCTGTGTTCATAAGCCTAAGTCTGCACAGCATCAGTTTCTCTGAAATTATTTTGTGAAACTCTTTACCTTGTTTTATTTTATATAAAGTGGATATATTAGATATTTAATAAGTAGATATCAACCAAAACACTATGTACCAGGCACTGTGCTAGGATTGTACTGCTTTAATGACAGAAATTGACATTTCTGTCAATAAATTAACCGTATTTTCGTTGTCCTTCACATTTTGATACCGGAGTTTCGGGTTCTTGGTCTACGTGATTCAAAGAATGAATCCACGGACCCCAACAGTGATAAGACAGGACTTATTTACAGAAACAAAGAATACAAAAACACCAAAGCTCCTGGCAGAGAGGACCCAGGTGGGGAACAAGCTCTCTTACACCTGCCCTCTGTCTGCCTCCGGGCTCTCTGCTCAGGGGGTTACTTTGCTGGAACTCAGTTGTTCCATTTAGGACATGGGTCCTCTAGAGTGACATTCAGCCTTCTTTCTATTCAGCAGGAGGGAGCTAGAACTGCTGAGGCCTTGGAAACTTACATGAAATTGACCAGCCTTAGAAAAGTTGGGGTTATCCCTTCAGCCAGAGTGCACTGGGAAGGAGACATCAAGGTGCTAGTTGGTGCTAGACAACTCCCGCCCCCAATCGTCTGGCCCTCTGGCTATGGGAGCCTCCTACGGCCCCCCTGCCTACCTTTCAGCCCGCTGTTTCCTCTGCTGGCTGCCACCACACTAACACCACCAGGGCTAAGGCGGCAGGTCCTGGTGCCAACTGTCCTGTATCAATTTCAGTGAGATCAGAGTGCCAGATGTGATGAAATGGGATGTTTTCTTATTTAGAATATCAGCAGGATTACCTACCGCCTGTTAATTCTACTGATGTTCTTCAATGTAAAAAATATTTACCGAATTGAGAAAACTGACACTTTCTCTATGGGTAGAATGAACTACTTATACTTCACACATTTCTTTCAGAATAAAAACTGTTAAGAAAGTAAAGTTGCTTGGTACATTATGGAGAGAGTAATTTCAAATGTTTGTGAGCGATAAAAAACTCCAAAGTGAGAATTATTTTTATGATTTCTGGTTTTTGAATTTGTTTTATATCTGTCATAAAAAGAGAATATAAAGATATTTTACCTGCAGGTTTCCTGAGGTAACCTATGCCTGGGAGGGAGGAGAGACAGAGAGGGAGAGAGAGAGAGAGAAAGGTAATATTGTGTCAGGAGAGAGAAGGGGTGGGGTGTGAAGGCTCATAGGCCTCAATTTTATTATCACATATTTTCTTATGCTTATGTATTTGACAAAGTTTTTATTTCAATTAATGCTGTTGTACTAGAGGCCTTGAAAATAATCAGTACCATAACGTCCTGAGTCCATTTATTCAGGAAAGGTATTTTACTAGATTTAGAATCTGAGATAGCTAGGAAAAGTCAGAAGGCTGAGGATAAGGTTGGTCTTTACATTAGTCACATGGATATTTTAAGAAGAAATTAAACTCTGGGACGAGGGGGAAAGCAAAAAGTGGAGTATCTTTCTATGAAAGAGATTGCATAGACTTTGCCTTTTTGATTTAGCATTTTACACCAAAACTAACTTTCATATTTTTTCAAGTTTCTTTTGCTGAAATACTGACTTAGAAGATTTTTCACTGTTCCTTCCACTTACTTAGTGGTGTCCACTTCAGCTACCTTTTTATTTTATGTGTTCTAAGACCCCACAAACAGAATTCAGTTGCAAAGGCACAAAACGCAAACGCAGGCTTGATTTTAAAATTCAGCATCTGTCTGCTTGTGTTTTGCCTGAGTATCAGGTGACAGTGGCCGGACAAGTTTTTTCCACTTTTTCAGCATTTGTGTGGGACAGCCTAACTTAAAATCTAGTCAAGACAATTTATTTAAAATTCCTGTGGGCCCCTTGGGGGCGCTTCAGGAGACAGGCTGTGATTCTCCGGGGTGACAGAAACTGGGGCAAAATAAGAAGCCGGTGCTATACCGATCAGGAGAAATCTCTGTAGCTTCTGACACCAAGAAGAGTGGTTTTAGATTGAACTTAGATTGACAGTAACAAAAGTGGACACTGAATTGCGGGCAGTACATGGATAAAGGGATGCTTCTCTTTTGAGCTATAATGTCCCAGAGCAATAAGGATCACAGATTTCATTACTGAAAGATGACGATTTTCAGGAAAGCCAGGATGTGCTTTGCTTAAATGGAAGCCTGTGCTTCATTGAGCACACGAACCACAGCTTGAAGCCATCAGTGCAGCCTGAGCATCTGCACGTCTCATGATTCTTACCGTCTATAGCAAGCAGTTTGATCTGAATATCCAAAGGCTGTCAAAACCCAAACTTACTGATGCACAGCAGGTTGCTGCTACTGAATTCCAAGTCCACTACCAAGTATCACCACTTACTCCAAACACTCCACTCCCAATTTCACAGTTCCCAGTGATTTAGTAAATTAATAAAGGATGGTATCAATTAATAAAGGAGGTCCCATTTTCCAATGATTTAGTCAGTTCCCTGGTAAACGGCATTTGTAGTCACATTTACGATCAGATTCATGTTGACACGTTTAGAATTCTGGTTCCTAAATATTTTTCACTTTGTTTCTAAAAGATTTTAATGAAAGAGAAAAAAAATTCTTAATAATTGAATTGTTTAGTAGTTTCCCTTTACCCTTTGTAAAGACAGAGGGTGCCAGAAAATGTATACACATTTTAAGAAAAAAAAAAAACTATATTAAAATTGTAATAACGTCATGTTTGACTTCTTCAGTTACAAGAAATCCAAGACACAACATAAAAGATAACAAATGTTATTGTTCTATATTAAGCATTGCAATTTTAATGCAGTTTTCTCTTTGCTTAAAATGTGTATACATTTGGGGGGCACCCTCTGTATATGCTTGAAATATTTATTTTTAAGTTAATTTTTATTTTTTCAGGTTTATCTGGCAGATGAAAATTATATACTGTTAGGTATACCACATAATGGGATGAAACTTAGCTAAGGTATATGAATACCTGTTTAAATGACTACCACCATTAAGCTAATCGACATATCCATCACTTACTGAACATTTAAAATTATTTTATTTTTGTAAGAAACTTCTATGTTCTGAGAACTTCTATTGAAATCCTTCTATAAAAATTTGAAAGATTACTTTAGTTTTTTAACATATAAACTCTTCATAATTTCTAATGCTCAATTTTTCAAATAAATATTCCAAAATATTTCTAGAATAGTAATGCTTTTTATTTCTAGAATGCTAGGGCTTATTAAATAATAAGAATAGATGTATGAATGTTTAAATGAAAATTTTATGGTTACATATAGACTCTCTGAAGTATCAGAAACAGTTGTATCATGAGACATTTCCAGAATTAGTATTTTCACATCATCATTAGTAAACGCAATACATTGAGGACATGTTATAAAATGGTGCATAAACAATGAATGTAGATTTTAAGAAGTCAATTAGTATCTATGAGGATAATCTCTTTTTAAATGCATGTTTCTCAATAATGGAAAACTTCTAGCTTTTATGTAATATAACTGTTGAAGGGAAGAAAACATGGATATACTCAGTGTGCCTCCATGCTATAGACTTCAACTGAAATCATTGGTTGCTATATAACAGAATTTTGTAATAATTATTTTGAACCACGAAATTCAGCGGATTGCTTCTGTGAAAACCTAGTAAATCCCGCGTCTTTGATACAGCTTTCCATGGAAAGGATCCATTTAATGTTGCATATTCCTTCTTTAGGGGGCCGTTGGTGATGTGTGACTATTAAGGTCCCTTCTGAGGACTAACCTCCTCTGTAGTTCTACTTCCCATTCACACAAAATCATATGAAAATGCAATTTTTCTAGCTGTGGGTTTCTGAAGAAAGGGATCCTTTTGGATTTATGTTGTGAATTTTCCCTCTGTACCAAGAGCAGTTTTCTTGATACTGAGTCACGACGTTCTCCCTGTGAATAGTCTAAAGGAGTCGAGTTTCATCCCATTGCTCAGCTTGAGATTCACTTGGCAAACTTGCTCAGGGTTTTCAGGATTCCGTTCCAGTATGACCATCGCTCTGTAACCTTTCCTGACCCCTTTCCATCTCGTCTAAGTAACATCAGCCCTATTGTTTATTTTATTTTTTTTTACTTTGTGCGGTCTATGGAGCTTTAACAATTGTGTATTTTAGTGAGGAATCACTCTATTGCCCAAGGTTCTTTACAAATCTCTCTTCCTCTGGTAAACTACTCCTATCTAAGGTAGAATCATTTGCTTGTCTGTCTTTTTTAGTGTGGCCTTCCAAAAACCAGCATACTATCTGGTAACTGACAGATATTTAAAAATTTTTTTAAATGAAGACATTACTGTATAAGTAAGTAACCCTTCTAAGTTTGTTTTGTTTACCAGATTCTTTAAACTCAGAGAGATTCAAATCTGTAATTAAGCTCTGAAAATCATTTATTCTGTTATTAAATGTCAATCATATTTAAAACCTGAGATCTAATCACCGAAATACATACTACTTCAAATTTAAAATAACCTAGTAAAATAAAAGCAAATGAACTCACTGGCCATAAGTTATCAGAAATGATAACATTACCGGTGATGCGGGCCTGGTTTCTGCTTCCATTTACTATCTTAAGTCCTGTTTTCTACTTGACAGTTCGCTTCTGAGAAACTAAAAATAAAGCTTATTTTAAACTAATTTATTCCTACTTATTTTTGGAAATATGTATCATTAGAAACACACAAGGTTTTCTTAAAAATCCAGTGTGAAACCCTGTGATGTTGTGAAGTTCACCATCAGTAATATTATGGAATATAAATATTGTCCATAGTTTTTGTAGTTATTATGTATACCATCCATTTTGACATGAATGGGTACTCTTTTCTTTGTGTAAAACCCATATTTATCTTTTATTCTATCCTGTGGCAGAACTGATAACAACCTTACTGTTAGTGAAAAACCAGATTTTGACTATTTTAGGACTTTGTGTGACATAACAATATCCCCTTATTTTACCTGCAAAAGTCCCTTCAATCAGTTCTCATTCTTCAAAGTACAAATGTTTAGAAGTCCCTTGTTCCTGGTCAATGCAGACCTTTTATTCTCAAACTAGTTCCCTGCCCTTTCCTCAACCCTGCATTCACCTGCCATGGCCCCTTGGACTTGAGCCTGTATAATCATGTCATTGCCTCCCTTTATATGTACAACAGAGTTATGTTCGCTTGGAATCCCCACAATGCTCAAAAAAAGCACTTAGAGAACAAACAGCGCTCTCCTTTATGGCACACGGGTGAGAAGAAAGCAAAGAAAGTCTGGTGCAAGAGAGGAAGACACCTAACTGGCTCATTACCATCTCTCAATATAAAGATGTTAAGATTTCCCTAGATTCAAGGTACGTTCTTCTCAATACTGAGAACAATATTATGTAGTGAGTAAATAAATATGTAAATACATAGAGTTATTAGAGCCACCTTTATGATTTCATAAAGAGCATAACTTAAGAATCATAGAAAAAATGTCATCTCACATTCATAATTTCTAGCTTGGTAATCCAGTGAAAACAAAAGTGAATCTTGTCATGAGAAAAATGTTACAAATATACAAAATACTTTAAAGTAATTCACCATGAGTCATAAACTTTCATTGTGAATTTGTGTTCTCAAGAGTTTGCATGCAGCTTAATTGAATTATTACTAATGAAATATTATTAAAGATCAAAGACTAAAAGAGATAGGCTCGGCACCTGAAGCTCAGTGGGTAGAGTGCTGACCACATGCATGGAGACTGGGGGGTTTGAACCCACCCCGGGCCTGCTACAACAACAATGACAACTACAACAAAAAAATAGCTGGGGGTTGTGGCAGGTGCCTATAGTCCCAGCTACCTGGGAGGCTGGGGCAAGAGAATCCCTTAAGCCCAAACGTTTGAGGTTGCTATGAACTGTGATGCCACAGCACTCTATTGAGGGTGACAAAGTGAGACTCTGTCTCAAAAAATAAAAATAAAAATGAAGACCTGAAGAGAATTATCTCAAACCATCTGATTGAATTACAGTGACTTTCATAAGATGATTTCAGCTTATCAGTAAAAGCAGATGAACATGTTGAGAGCCGAGGCAACGTTTTATGCTTTTTTATTAACATGTCAAGTATGTTGTATTACGACAGGTTGTGGCTGTCTCTGATGTTCGAAACTGTATTGAATAAAGAAAGTTTTACAGCATAAAATAGTGCAAGTGGAAAAGAATATATTAAAACAGTTATTTATGCAAGATGCAACCCAAAGCCAATAACTGATAAGAAATTTGTTAAGCAACTTTTGGCTTTTTCTGGAACCTGGTCTGGAAGGATTACTCAAGATTGCAAGTGTCTACACTCACTTTGCACTTATTACTGCTTCCCGGGGAAAATTTACCTTTTGTAATATTGCCTGTAAAGGGGCATAAAAGTTTTCTGTATGCTATCAATAAGGCATCAAAATATAGAAAATTAGGTAAATCCTCCATACTTTGGTAAAAAGATATATTATTTCACCTTCATTTTAATTGACTTTTCCCCGTGTTCCTACCTATTTCAGAGTAGCTCCTTCAACTTTGTTGTCATTGTCATTCCATTTGATAGGAAGCACATAAAAAACAGATGACTATTCCAATCTGTGACCAACTTAGGGCAACTCTCAGGGAAGGAAGTGACAGCATGTCAATAACTCCTTTCGCTGTGAACTGGAGGAAAAGTGTGCAAATCAGGGGAATTTCAATTCCATTTTCAGACTTTAGGGATATTCTTAGGAGGGAAAATTTGGGCTACCTAAACATTTAACTCCTTTAAGTCCTTGCCCTTCAGCACCTCACTATGAGAATCTTTAGCCCGAGTCAAATGGGCGTACAACACTCAGTGGGCTATTTAATTTAAAAAGTGGTTTCGTGGATTTTAAGAAAACAAAATTAGCAAAAGTACTGCTAGTTTACAACAATTTTGCTGCCGGGAAATCTGAAATATCAGCTTTAAAATGTAAAATGACGGAGGCAAAAGAGATGCTTCTAAAGTCTTTCAGCTTGAAATTAGGAAGACAGCCTGGGAAAATTATCCTGTCATTAAGTGTGTGTGTCTCCAGATTATAAACTATATGCGTACTTATCGTGAAAATAAATGGAAGTATAGATTGGAAAATAGCACAGGGAAATAGCACAGCTTTCACCATTCCAGCAAGCCTTTTACATGAATTCACTAAAACTCTAGTATATTTTTAATTGCCAGTAAACTTCAACTCACTAAAGGCTGGGGTATGAAAGGATACTCGCTTAAATCATCTCAAGTAATAACACACATAATGGTCTTCTCACCGAGGTTCTTAATGACTGATTTTACATCTTTATGTGCACATATGCATTTTTATATAAAAACGACCTAGATCCATTGATTTTACAATGAATATATTGAGCTAAATTATCCAAAACAGTGATTACAACCCCATTGCAGGATATGCCTATGTAGAAGTTCTGTGGATATCTTATCAAATAATATTAAGTCAATTTTTGTTTTCTTTTTTATACTATTAGTTCCTTTTTAACTCTATGAGGCTTTATCTTTTATTGAGGCATAACCGACATGAAAGATATATAGTCAATGTATGTATCTTGATGTATTTAAAGATAAATATGCGAGTTTTTAAAATATTTACTCCTTGTTTTTCTACATTGCCTTTAAAAATTATTTTTTCCTCTCCTACAATGATTTTTTAATAATTTTTCTTGTCCTTCTTGGTTTAAACATATATCTAACTTATGAACTAAACATAAGCAAATAATTGATAACATATGTAGAACCCAATCTCCCACATGCTCCAATTTCAGTTTAAGATACAGCATTTTGCTGTGGGATCTTTCAAATCAAGATGTCCCAGAGGCACTTAAGAAAGTAAAGGCAGAGCATCAGGGATTATGTAAACTACCAATTTATAAAATTCGTCAAACTACAAGAATATTACAGAACAAATATTAGGCCAGGTGTGATAGCTCATGCTCATAAGCCCAGTCAGGGCCACATTGCAAGTTCCCATGTACCAAAAAAAGAAAAAAAAAAGCCAAATTAGTGAACGCCAGCTACATACCAGGCTGAGGCGGGAGAATCCCTTGTAACTGGAAACTTGAGGTTGCCATGAGCTATGATGATGCCACTGCACCCTACCCTGGGCAACAGAGAGATATTGTCTCACAAAATTAAAAAATAAATAAATTACCAAGGAATGCAAGAAATATGAAGTAGAGCATCAATCAAGTAAACTGATTGAATAATATTAATTAGAGAAATGTGGGACAAGCTTGGAAGCTGTGCTTGAGCAAAATAAAGACCATGAAAAGGCAATCTCAAAGGTTTGGTTTGGTGCAGAGAAGCACACGCAGTGGTGAACTCACCCTAGAGAGAGTGTTACATGCCTCATTGCTGAATATACTACAGTCACCTTGAAAGTGCTCCCTGTAGCCATTTGGTGACCATAGTGATATTCAGCAGTCAAGTATATAGAACTATTTTTAGGACAAGTTCACAAAATTAAGTATATACACATATTATATGTATATATATATACATAAATGCACACACACACATACATACAGAGGGTTTCAAAAAAGTATGCACATTTTAAGAAATAAAAAAATTGTAATAGGGTGGCTCCCGTGGCTCAGGGAGTAGGGCCCCATATACCAGAGGTGGTGGGTTCAAACCTGGCACAGGCCAAAAACTGCAAAAAAAAAAAAAAAATTGTAATATTCAAGTTATGTTTGACTTCAGCAATTACAAGAGAAACAAGATAAAATGTGCAAGATAAAAATGATTATTGATATATATTGGGTATCACAATTTGGGGACAGTGTTTTCCCCTCTTAAAATGTGTGTACTTTCTTTGGCACCCTCTGTACACACACACACACAGAAAGAGAGAAATAAAGATAACCACTTATTTCTTGCCGTTTCTTCCATTAAGCGGTAGGAGTTTGTTTGTTTGTTTAAGTTCCCCAAGCCTGTAGTTTGTTTTGACCAATAGAATGCTGCAGAAACAATTCAGGGAGCCTCTGGTGCTGGGCTTTAAAAGATACAGACGAATCTTCATCTCTGATGGCAAGCTGTCTCTTCGAATAAATCAATCATTTAAGGTGTCTGACTACTCTTAGCAGAAAATGTCTGTTTTTTAAAGCTGCTATGTTTTGTGCTAGTTGGTGACACAGTAGCAGACTGTGAAACAAAAAATGGTACTTGGAAGCTGAGTCCTGTTTTTAAAGAATTTAAAATGTTGGCATTAAGTTTAGTTCTGGGTGATGTCAGAGGTTGAGGTAAATAAGAAAATCCCTCTCTGGAAAGAAGAAAGGCTGGGAAGGCAGTAAGGAAATTGCTGTTAGAGACCGTGTAAACGCAGCCTCAATTTTGTTCTGACAGAATGAGTAGCCAAAGATCACCCATATTAGCATAGAAGACAGAAAATGCGGTAAGAAGTTTTGGAACTAGGTAAGATTATTTTCCAATAAAATGTGGAAAGGGCTAATAGACAACTTTTAGGTGGATAAACATTACAGTGTTTGGGGTACCATGAAGCAAAGCACAGCTAGAAGATGAGTGGAATCGAGCAAAGGGCCTAGAAAAGAATTAGCCAGTCACGCCTTCCCCATATTCCTGAACTACAGAATTCAGAATATCTAAAATAGTATCCTAGGAATGGGGAAAAGAATACTACATGTCCTTACTACCTGTATAAACGGGAACTAAACGAGGGGTACATACTGTCCTAATGCGGTATGGAGAACACTGAAAATTAAGAAAACAGGAGGGCGGGAATGGGGTGAGGGATAAAAGCCGGCTATCGGGAATGAGGTACACTATTCCAGTGGCAGGTACACTAAAGCCCTGACTTCAGCATTATGGAATTCATCTCTATAACAAAAAACACTTGTACTCTCTAAATCTACTGAAATTTAAACAAGAACAACAATAACAAAAAAGGTTGAAGCAACCAATACCAGTGACAAAAACAACAGGAAAAAGAATATATAAAATACTTGTAGTTTTAAGACACCAAGTTATGGAGCACTTTGCTATGTAGAGTAGAGAACTGAAACAATAGAACTACTAGAGAAAAATATACCTTTGACATTACTGAAGTGATGTGGATAAAATCTGAGTTATAAACAGAGTTTAGAAAAATGGAGCTTTAACAGTAGATAAAGAGGGCTGGGCATGGTGGCTCATGCCTGCAATCCTAGCACTTTGGGAGGCCGAGACAGGTGGATTGCCCTGAGCTCAGGAGTTCAATACCAGCCTGAACCAGAGTGAGACCCCGTCTCTAAAAACAGCTGGACATCTCACCTGGCACCTGTAGTCCCAGCTACTTGGGAGCCTGAGGCAAGAGCATCTCTTGAGCCCAAGAGTTTAATGTTGCTGTGACCTGGCACTCTACCAACGGTGACAAAGTAAGATTCTGTCTGCCCCCTAAAATATAAAATAAAATGAAAGTAGAAAAAGAATGATCGCTTTATCTTCTCCGAGTTAGCTATTTTAATTGAAGCCCAAACTTAAATCACAATACCCTAATAGTGATTTTTTTTCACAGAAATATTGTTGTATGATTTTTATTAGTTTTGGTACTCCCTACTATTAAAAAGATAGGAAGTAATGCAAAAGTTACCAATTGCATACTACTATACTATGAAGACTTTAGGTACAAGATTTTACAATTTGTCTTCTGTAAAATTTAAATGAAAATGAAACATTTACTAATTATTTTTACTGATTTTTACCTATTTTAAGGGATCTGAGTGTTGACAAATAGGCTTCGAATGTTGAGTCCATTTCCCAGTACTCAGAAATAACAACTGTTATTGTTATTGAATATGTTATTGAATATGTTGCTATATTCACTTACAATTCAGCCCAATATGTCTGCATCTCAGTTTCCCGCCACCTGTGAGAAATTGTACAGTGAACTACTTCAGGATCTTACCATTATACTTTTAAAAATTAATCAGTTCCTTAAATTAATAATACATAGGCACATGGGGGTGTGTATGTGGATGAATACATAAATATACATACACAAAGATAAATTCATAAAATAATTTATGTTTGATTTACATAAAAAAATTATAGTCTATGTACAATCTATGTTACTTTTAGGGATTGTAATATATATTATTACTTTGATAAATATGGATATAGGTCAGTACATTTAACTTTTGTGTTTTTCCTATAATATCCCTTTTAATTCATCATTTCCTCTATGCAGGGTTATTTCCATGATGTCCAGCTTTACTCTCTTACAACAAGAGTGCAATGAATGTCTTAGCTCACGTCTCCTTGTAAACCTGTAAGAAGGTTCCTTTACTATACATTCCTCAAAGTATAATATAATTCTATGATTTAGAGTATTCACAATGTACATCCTAGCAGCAGTGTCTCTGGGGATCAATTTTCCTCCACTGTTCAATTTTTGGCATTAGTTTTGATTTTTCTTTTTTCCTGATTTGATAGCTGACAAATAGTGTCCCAGCCTTTAAAAAATTATTTCTTGGGTGGCGCCTGTGGCTCAAAGGAGTAGGGCACCAGCCCCATATGCTGGAGGTGGCAGGTTCAAACCCAGCTCCGGCCAAAAAAAAAAAAAAATGCAAAAAAAAAAAATTCTTTCTCTTTGACTTAATTAGTACAGTTGACCATCTTTTACTATATTAGTTGATTTTTAAATTTTTATATAAATTGCTTTCTCCTAACTTTGACCACTTATCTAGTGTTTTTTCTTATATTTATTCATATGAGAACTCTATACATATTCTGATATTAATTGTCTTTGTCATATATGAGTTGAAAGAGTATTTCCATGGTTTGTAGCTATATGTTAACCTTGTTATGCTGTATTTTGTCTTAGTAAACTTTTAATTTTAAGTGATGGTAATGATTTTATCATCTTTTTTTTTTTTTTTTTTTTGAGACAGAGCCTCAAGCTGTCCCCCTGGGTAGAGTGCCGTGGCATTACAGCTCACAGCAACCTCCAACTCCTGGGCTCAAGCGAGTCTCCTGCCTCCGCCTCCCAAGGAGCTGGGACCACAGGGGCACGCCACAACGCCTGGCTATTTTTTGGTTGCAGCCGTCATTGTTGTTTGGCAGGTCTGGGCTGGGGATTCGAACTCGCCACCTTAGGTGTACGTGGCTGGCGCCTTAGCTGGTTGAGCTATAGGCGCTGAGCCGATTTTATCATCTTGTGTAAGGAATTCTTCCTACCTCGAGGTCATAGAAACAACTTGCAATATTTTCTCGTAACATATTATATTTTTGTAATTTAAAATGTTTGTATTTAATTCTACAAACTGTCATAAATTTATTTTTTCTCTTTGTTATTCCATATACAGTATAACAACCTGTCCCCAAACCATTTATAATATCTACTCTCTTAATTAATGCTGCCACTCTTTCTTTTTTTTATTTAAATCATAGCTGTGTACAATAATGTATTTATGGAGTACAACGTGCTGGTTTTATATACAATTTGAAATACTTAAACAACAGTTGGTTAACATTGCTTTCACTGTGCTTTTTAAATTATTGTGTTAAGACATTTATACGCTACACTTAGTAGATTTGACATGTACCCTGCCACTTCTAAAATATATTATGTTAGCATAAAATGATCTAATCTCTTTCAGGTATTTTTTTTTCTATTAGTATGTAATAGCAACTTTTAAAATAACATTGCTCAATATTTAGCATATGGGTTATATTTTGGAGGGTGTTTTTTAAAGATTTTTCTTATTCCTGCAAGTTTAGAGTTTCATATGCAGTTAGAATCAGTTTGCACTCAATTGATTTAAATTATATATTACTTGTAGATGAGTTCTGTTATAATATTTTCCTACTTTTGGACATAAAATTTGGTAATAATGTATTTCGTATTATTTGTGATTTTGCAACTAATTAGATATATTTTCATCTTGATTCAAAATTCTGTTTTGCATATTAGTATGTTCAAAACTCAGATGTCTCATCTTCAGTCTTTTACTAGTTCATATCCATTTTACTTTCAAAATAGCTCTTAAGCTCCATCCGCCTTTCTCTCTTCACCATTGTCTTAGCCTATTTTCTACAACTTGTAACAGGATAGCTGAAACTTGGTGACTTATAAACAAAAGGAATTTATTTCTCATCCTTGTGGACTGAGAAGTCCATTGACAAAGGGCAATCTCTGGCAGGGACCTCCTTGGGGGCAGGGACCCCCTGCAGATGACCCCCAGGCAGCTGAGCATGCCAGCTCACTTCTCTCTTCTTACAAAGCCCCCAGACTACTCTATGATAACCCATTAATCCATTAATCAGTGCCTGGATTAATCCATCCAGGAGGCCCAAGTCCTCACTACCCAATCACCTTTTAAAGGCCCCACCTGGGCAGTGCCTGTGGCTCAAAGGAGTAGGGCGCCGGGCCCCATATGCTGAGGAGGTGGGTTTGAACCCGACCCAGGCCAAAAAATAAAAATAAAAAAATAAAAGAATAAAGGCCCCTCCTTTCAATACTGCCACTTTGGAGCTTACGTTGCAACATGAGTTTCAGAGGAGACACATATTCAACCGAGAGCAACCCCTCTCTGAATTCTGCTATCCTTCTCCAACACTATTGGGGTAGCCTCCTGCTTAGTATCTCCCAATCCCAGTTTTGACCCCTCTATTTTTTTTCCTTCAATGTCAATAAGAATGATCTTGGAAGACTTCTTTAACTCTTGCCTATTCAGATCTCCGTCAATATGTACTTCCTCAGGGAAGCTCTTCCTATTAGTTTTGAGTTGTTTAAATTTCATCTTTTTCATAGTTTCACGAAACAATGCAATTATTCTTAACAGCACTTCTCTCAGGTGTAGTCATATATTAATATGGATTATTGTATATAATTAATATTAATTAATTTATTAGTTCAGTTGATTGAAGAGCATATATTTCTCTCTATGAAAATTTAAACTGTTCCTTCCCTTCTCCCCTCCCCTTTCCCCACCTCCAAGAGTGGCTGGGTGGTGGGAGGGTGACCGGAATGATCGCCTATATTTCTGTCTAACAAGGGTACAAGTGAACTTTTCCAAAACTAGAATGTAAATGTTTTGACACAATGGCCATTGCTCATTTTCATGAACATGTTTAAAGGGCTGCCTTTGTTTATCCAGCAGTTGTTAAGTGAGCACCTGCTGTGGTCTGTGAGAGAGACACAGGATGTAAGGATACTTCCAACATTTACTGAGCGCTAACTCAGTGCCAGAGGCCATTCTAAACACCTGTATTACATTGCTTCTTCCTCACCATCACCCTACAAGGCAGGTGCCGTCACTGGGCCCATTTTCCAGAGGAGAAAACTGAGGCCCAAGGTGGAGCCAGCATTTAAATGGAGCTGGGTCAGCCACAGAGCCTGGGCCCTGGCCATGCGGGGCTACGTTGGGTCACTCACAAACAAGTGACCCCAATCTAGAGTGATTGAAACTGGGACAGAGAATGTATAGGAGCCATGGAACAGTCCCAAAGAAGCCCTGGGCCCATCCAGGGGCATCAGGGAAGTCTTAAAGGAGAAGGTGACATCTCAGCTGAGAATTGAAGGACATGTGGGAGGTGGGAGGTGAGGTGCTGCTGGCAGAGGGAACAGCAGCAGGAGGGCCCGAGGTAGGAGTGGGCACGGGGTGTTGCCAGGCGGGCACTACAGACCCGCTGGAAGAGGTGGGCAGGGAGGGATAATACAGGGCCCATGGGTCCTGGGAGCCCTGGGAAACACTGGGAAGCCCCAGAGAGTTGTCATTTGGATTTGAGACATGGTCTCACTGTGTTGGTCTTAAACTCCTGGGCTCAATGATCCTCCTGCCTCAGCCTCCTGCATGGCTGGGACTACCCAGACCCAGAGGGGTTTCAAGCTGGTATGTGTGGCCCGCCCTAGGCAGGGCAGGGCCCCTACTCTGGCCCCAGCACCCTACCTGTTTCTTCTCTGCCCTCCTGGGCTGTAGAATGTTGGGGTGGGGGAACCTAGACATCTGTGTGTTAGCTTTCTTCTGCAGCCTAGATGAGCACCAGGCAGGGGAAATCTAAGGACTGTGGTAGCTGTGACTCCATGTGGCCATCCCGTGTCGAGGTCGTGCTGGCATCATTGGCCATAGCCATGGAGACAGGCCCCTCCTGGGGCCGCTTGGCTCCTGGGGGTGCGAGGCCTCTTAGGGCTGTGCCTGTCTCTGGGTTTGCCAGGACTTTGCTCTGACTTGCCTGTAGCGTCTTGTTTGGTTTAGGAGAGGCCCCGTAAATATGCATGCGAGCCTGAGCTCAGAGCTCATGATGCTGTCCTCAAAGTCCAGGGAGCTGGTGAGGAGCAGGTCGGGTGTGGGGGGGTATCTCCCGCCTCCTCCCCCTTCCCTAACAAGCCTGAATTCGGCCTCTCCTGGCCTCCTGCCGGCTCTGAGGGCAGGGGGAGGCTTGGGAGTGGGGCCCCTCCTCCCCTTGGCCAAGGGCCTCCCGGGTCACTGTTTACCCCCCGCCCCCCCAGCCAAGCCTGCTATCTTATCAGCTCAAACACTTCAGAGTTCAGGCCAAGAAGCCAAAGTCAATTTTGAAAAACTCTTTAAAAGGCCAAAACACAAACACCAGCAAGGGTTGGGGAGGATGAAGGGGGTGCAGATGAGGTTGGGGATGGGTAAGCTCATGGGGTCCCTTTAACAGACTCAGAAGGACTCGTGTGATTTTCCCAGGCCCAGAGGTTTGTGCAAGGACTGTCACTGCGGCCCCATCTGCAATAGCGAAAGACCGAGCCACCCTAAGTGTCCATCAGCAGGGGAGCGGATACACCAATAGAGTATTCTACAGTCCATAAAAAGAATGGGGCCACTTATTCTCCCTGTTCTTTTTTTTCTTGAGACAGAGTCTCACTCTCTTGCCCAGGCTCGAGTGCATCATCATAGCTCACGGCATCTTCAAGCTCCTGGATTCAAGCAATCCTCCTGCCTCTGCCTCCGGAGAAGCTGGGACTGCAGGCACCCACCACAGCACCTGGCTAGTTTTTCTGTTTTTAGTAGACACAGGGTCTCGCTCTTGCTCAGGCTGGTCTCAAACTCCTGAGCTCAAGCAATCCACCTGCCTCAGCCTCCCAGAATGCTAAGATTACAGGCGTGAGCCATCGTGCCTGGCCTGTTATCTATGTCCTTCACGTATGGTGTGTGCATTTTTCTGTGCCATTAAAACACACACAATGTGTGATACGGAAAAATCTCCAAGCTAGATTATAAAGTAGAAAAATTTTTAAAAAGCAAAGATAGAAAGCAGTGCGCGTAATCAGCTCCTGTTTGTGTAAATGGGAAAGATGAACTATATCGCCACCAGCCTGTTGCTGCGTAAAAATTTCTGGAAGCACTGACAGGTACCTGGAAACACTAGCTGCCTTGGGGCAGGAGTCAGACAGGGACAGATCCTCTGTTATACACTCTTTGTACCTTTTGAACTTCTTTAAATTGTGTCAAGGAAATAGTATAGAAATAAATAAGCTAACCAGAACACTAGTGATTTTGTCCCAGGCAAATGGGGGTGGGGAGGATGGTGGCAAAAGGTGCAGTGACTTTCATTGCAGATCAAGTTATTGAAGATGCAGCTTAAGAGGAACCCTAGGCCTGTCAGGAGTCCTCTCATTAGAGTTAGCCACTTTTAAACAAAACTTGCAAAGTTCCCTAGTGTTTTATCAATCTGCAATCATTAAAATGCACTTTGAGAAACATCATCTCATTGAACGCCTGTGGATTCCATGGGAGGTATAGATTGATAGATTAGTTCATTCAGCATATAGATACTGTTTTAGGGATGGAGATGTCACGGTGAACAAGACTATCAAGACCCCTGGTCTTATAAAGCAGCGTTTCTCAACCTGTGGGGTGCGATCCACAGGAACTGTATTAAAGGGCTATGGAAGGTTGAGAACCACTGTTATAGAGCTTTTGGATCTAGAGTCAGTGGCAAACAAGTCACAAGTAAACAATGACAACAAGGAAGCCAAATATGACAATTCCAGAAAGAGAGAGAAGAAAATGAGGCCAGGGAATGTAACTGATGATGGCTAGTTGGGGAGTGGGTAGCAAGGGGCTCTCTGAGGAGGTCCTGTTTAAACCGAGACATGAATGAAGAACAGAAACTGGCCACAAGACAATCAGGGAGAGGACAGTTCTGGGCAGCTGAAGTAACCAGTGCAAAGGGCCTGGGGCTACACTGAGCTTTGCTGTGGGAGGACAGAATGGCGGCCAGTGTGGCTGGAGCTGAGAGCCAGAGCCAGCGCCAGAGAGGGACGACAGAACCCAGTGGAGAGGTGGGCAGGGGCTGATCCTGTGTCTTGTGGGCTTGGTAATGAGTCCAGATGAGAAAGCTGAGGCTCGGAGAGGTTCAGTGACTTGCCCACAGTCATAGATTTAACAGCAGCAGGGCCTAAATTCAGACCTGGGCTCTCAAATTCATATTCAGTCTTTTGAAAGTCCATGTGCAGCAAAAATTAAACGTGTATTTCCATCTAGCACAGCCCATGCTCTGAAAACTATGTGTGTGTGTTTTAATTGCACAAAAAAAGTGCACGCATCATATGTAAAGAGCTCAGTGAATTCTCACCAAGGGGGCAAATTTGTGTCATCTGCACCCAAGTGCACATGTGACACCCCAGAAGCCCCTTCAAGTTCCTCCAAGGATATGATCCCCCCAAGGTCAACTGCTGTCTATCCAGAAGTCTAACACCCCTGTAGATTGCTTTTGCTGTTTTTGGACTTTATACGTGTGTAAGCGGGATCACGCTGAGTGTGCCCTTCCCTTCACTCTGCATCGTGACTGGATGGTGCGTCAATAGACCGTTACTGAGACCCTGGGAGCAAGTGGCCTTCCAGAGCTTCCCTCCTATAAAGGAGGCCAGGAGAAAGCAGCTTACCCAGAAGCAGTTCAAAGTACATTGTTATGCGAAAAAGTCAGATACCAAACAACAGGCATAAAGGAATCCCGTTTCTGTTGGGGGGGAAAGGTCTCTTTTTATGTGGAGTCACAAACGATCTCGACAAGTATGTTATATTTTCTCTCAACCAGGGTGCATTATAAACTCTCAGGAAATCAAAACAGCATCTGGACGGAGGGGTTACCACGTGTTTGGGGACCTGCTGAACACAAAAATGGGCTCTGCCAGCTGGACTCACCTGCACTGCTTAGATCCTTACTGTCTCCCTTACTCTTTTCAGCACAAGGTGAAACTGTGTGAGTTAATGTGATTCTACCGCAGACTCCAGTGTTTCACGGAGTGCATGGTGGGATGGCGGGTGGGTGTGCTGTTGTCTGTTTGGGCTAACTTTTCTGTAAAGGATACGAATGAGAATTCTTGTGTATTAAACAACAACTTCGGTAGCAGCAAAAAAAAAGGCTGACTAACCAAAGCAGGCCTTTCTATCCCTGATTTCTTTCTTTCTTTCTTTTTTATTTTATTTTTTACAGTTTTTGGCTGGCACTGGGCTTGAACCCGCCACCTCCAGCATATGGGGCCAGCGCCCTACTCCTTTGAGCCTCAGGTGCCGCCCACCTGATTTATTTTTGTTGCTGTCAGCTTGAGACCCGGGATGTCACCAAAGCCGTGAGTCAAACCACAGGAGAAAAGGAGCACTGGCTCCCCACAACATCCCGGGGGGTCATCCAGCTTTTCCGGTGCTTAAAGGGGTAGCCCAGAGGCCAGAGAGATGGGGATGTGCATCCTGGCTTTGCCCCTTGCTAGCTGTGCTTTTTGGTCACTTATGCTGTGTAACAAACAACACCCAAACCCAGGGGCCTAAGACATTCATTCTATTCACTTGGTTTGGCTGTGCTCAGCTCTTGCAAGTCAGGAATACAGATAGAACACAGCAAGAGAGCTTGTCTCTGCTCTGTGATGTTTGTGGCTTCAGCGGGGACAATCTGAAGGCTGGGGGTGACTTGGTGGCTCGGGGGCTGGGATCTGTTGGAGGGTGTTCACTTGTCTATCTGGCAGCTGGTTCCTCCACCAGGCCATCAGGAGGATGCCCTATGTGTGACTTCTCTGTGTGGTCTGTTCTCTTGGGCTGGTTCGAGTTTCCTCACGACATGGTGGGAACGGGGAGTGACTGCTAATGGGTGTGAGGTTTGTTTTGAGGGCTGTGATATGTTCTAAAATTAGATAGTGGTGAGGGTTGCACAACTCTGTGAATATACCAAAACCCACTGGATTGTATACTCTAAAAGAGTGAATTTTATGGTATGTAAATTATATCTCAATAAAGCCGTTATTTTTAAAATGGAAGAAAAAGATGATGAGGATGGAGGGAGATACTGCTGGGAGCAGCTTAAGAAAACAGTCAGCCGCACTGGGTCAACAGGAACGTATCAACTTCTGAGGCCTCAGTTTCCTCTTCTGTAAAATGGGGCCATTTAACAATCAAATAAACTCATAGGGTCTTTAGGGGATCAACAGAGATGATGTCCTTGAGAGCTAAGCCTAGAAGCTGGCAGGTGGTGAGTGCTCAGGAAACGTTACCATTTCAAATAACTCTGTTACCATGAGGCAGCAGAGTGTATGTATTGTGAAAAGAGTGAGTTCTGGAACCAAACTGTGAATTTGCGTCCTGGCCTCCCGTGGCTATTTCCATAACCACTCTAGATCTCTGTTTTATTATCTGTTAAATGGAGTTGGCAATAGGAACCACCTCGTGCATTGTGACAATGAAATGAGTTAACAGTGAGAAAGACTTGGCATCACACCTAAGTACAGTACAGTAAGGTGCACGGTAGGTGCTAGAATGCTGGTTGGTATTACTTCTGGCTTCTCGGTGCTGTATAGGGGGCTGGATCCAGGGAAAGGTTCATATAATAGTAACGACAGCAGCGATAGGGGGACTAGCTGCCCTTACCCACTGTTAAGAGGAGGGCAGACTCTAGGCTAGGGGAAGGCAGGGCATCTAGCCAGAGGGGACAGCATTCCAAAGGAGCAGAAGGTCCCAGGGCTGCTGGGAGGGTGGCAAGGCTACAGGGAAGGGAGCTGTGGGTTGCAGGGAGGCAGTGAAAAGGGGCCGGGGCCAGACGGCCCAGGAACTTGCAGCCTGGACTGTGTCCTGGGATTCTTGGATTCCCTTCTGTTTTCTTACTGAGAATCCCGGAAAAACAAAAAAAGGCTTGTTCTACTGCAGAGCAAATGGGCTCCTGCCTTCCTTCTTGGCCTCTGTGGGGAGACTTTCTTCCAGCCGTCCTCTCATTCCCTCCTAAGGTTCCCAGCGACAGTAGAGCACTAACATCCATGGCAGCTTGTGAGAGCCCCGGGCTGTGCAAGGGCCCTTCTCTTACAGCCTCCTGGATGCTCCTAACAGCCCTCTTGAGGGTTTGTTGTTAGATGCTTTTATAGAAAAGGACGTTGGGAGTAGGGGTAAAAGCCATTTGCACAAGGTCACACAGTAATGAGTGGCAAGACCCAGACTGATCTCTCTTTCATTCTTTCTTCAAATCTTCCTGAGAACCTACTCTGCCCCCGGCACAGTCCTAGACTCTGGGGATGTCACAGAGAGGCATCATTGCTTCTCTCATGAAGGTGATGCTCTAAGGGGCACCAGGGAGCCCAGAGCCAGGGGCCAGAATCCCAGGAGGAGGGGGTCACAGGAATATCCCTGGGGGCAGGGAGTACTGGGCCCAGCAAGTGCAAAGACAATGTGGCTAGAGAGGAGGGAGGGAGCAGAGTTTCTCCCAAGTGCCAAAAAGAGCCTTGAAACATGGCAGTCCAGACTCCAGTCCCTGCCCAGCTGCCACCATCCTACCCCTGGACCATGGCAGTAGGTCCTCTTTGGTCTCTCACCTTCTACCCTCACCCCCACCCCATCTTGAACACATGCAACTCATTCTCTATGTGCAGCTAGAGGGAGTCTGTTAAACCCTAAGTCCAACCATGTCCCTCCTCTGCTTAGAATCCTCCGTGGCTCCCACCTTACTCAGAATGAAAGCCAAAGATCCTATGAGGGCCTACAAGATTGGTTCCTTGTCACCTCGCTGACTTCATTTCCCTTTTTCTCTCCCTCCCTCCTTCTTCTCCAGCTGAACTGGCCTCTTGACTACTCAGCAAACACACAGGAACAGTCCTGCCTCAGGGCCTTTGCACTGGCTGTTCTTGCTGGCTGGAACATTCTCCCCAGAGATATCCTCAAGGCTTGTTTCCTTGCCTGCTTTAGATCTTTGCTCAAATGTCACCTTCCCTGTAAGCCTTCTTTGACTCCACCTAGCATGTCCTGTCCACCTGCGCTCCTTGTTTTTCTCCCTAGAACTTAGCACCATCTGGCATTTATTATTTATCTTCTGTTGTTCATTGTCTTCCCAACTGGAACCTAAGTTCCGTGAAGTGAGGAGTTTTTGTTTGTTTTGTTCACAGCTATACCGGCAGTGCCTGGCACATAGCGAGCGCTCAATACATATTGATTAGGCAAATGAAGTACAAACGAAAAAAGTGAGTGAAGCAGTCCTGATGGAGGGTGACAGGGAGTGGTGGGGACTGTGGCAAATTGGGCACCTTTGCCCCATCTGAGAGGAGTAATTACCACCTGGCGGGAGCCTAATGTTTCCTTGCGGGAAGTGGGGGCAGGATGGCCAGAGCTTCAAGGAAGTCAGACACTTCTATATTTCTGTTAAATGGTTAGATTCTAGAACCACTCCTGATCAAAAATCTACATCCACTGCTTCCTTAGGTGGGGGACTACTGTTGGAGACCTCTAACCTAGGTCAAAGTGTTTGCAGATGGGTGTCACAGAATCCTAAATTCCTGGGAAATCTGACTGGAGTTCCAAGAGGGGGTGTCTCACAAGTAGGCTCAGCCATTAGGAGTTTCTGTGACAAGAATGGCATTTTCACACGGAGATGACTTTATTTGAGGATGAGCGGCTTTTCCTTCTCCTAACTCGAAATTCTACTTTCATATTCCTGCTGGGCTTGGGCATCTTTCCTCCACTCTGGAGCAAAAACCAAAGGTAAACACTGGCAAAACGTTGACCTTATTGTGATCCAGACAAGGAAGGACAGAAAATGGAAGTAGCGAGATTTACTGCCTCTCCCACCACTGCCCCCCAGCCCTGCCTCTCAATATTTATTAATTTCACTTCGTCTGAATTCTTGGTGTTAGCTTTGCTACCAACAAGGCTGGCACTCAGGGAGTGCCCTGCACAATTCCAAAGGCTTCATTCCACACATGTCCCTAAGAACGGCGCCCCCTGGAGTTGTTCCGTGATTGCCTACACTGTCATATTAATATGTTACTTGTTGACAGGGACGCTCTGAGGGATGCCTCATTAGGCAATTTCATCTTTGTGTGAACCTCATAGATGGTACGTAAACTGAGATGCCATAGCCTGCCTACTCCACCTGGAGGCTGCAACCCCTCAACCCCTGTAGCGAGTTCACTGTAACACAGTGTGAAGGGTCTGTGTATCTGAACATGCCTAAACCCAAAAGGTCAGGAAAAATACAGTATTACAATCTCATGGGACCAGGGTGGTAAATTCGGTCTGTTGTGGATCGAAACATTGCTATTTGGCACATGACAGTGTATATTTATTTAGACCATCCCATTTTTGTTGACTGTGGCATAGAATCGTTTTTGCTTTGGCAAACATGCTCTGCTTTGTCAAGTAACACAAGCTCATGGAGAAAAATGCAAACAGGATAAAAGGGCATGTAGCAAAAAATATCTTTTCCTTCCACCTTCATCTGACATTTTCCAGGTTTCCTCTTAAGAAGCCCTTCTTGGCTCGGTGCCTGTGGCTCAAGTGGCTAAGGTGCCAGCCACATATACCTAAGGTGGTGGGTTCGAATCCAGCCTGGGCCCGCCAAACAACAATGATGGCTGCAACCAAAAAAATAGCAGGCATTGTGGCAGGCGCCTGTGGTCCCAGCTACTTGGGAGGCTGAGGCAGGAGACTCACTTGAGCCCAGGAGTTGGAGGTTGCTGTGAGCTGTGATGCCACAGCACTCCACCCAGGGGGATAACTTGAGGCTCTGTCTAAAAAAAAAAAAAAAAAAAAAGAAGGCCTTCTTGGTGCCAGTTTTTAGCGTGTCCTTTTTCAGAGATATAAACAAATCTCTCTCTCTTTCATACACACGTCTCCCTCACTCTCTCTCCCCGCACAGATATTGTCATTCCTCGGTATCCAGGGAGGATTGATTCCAAGATACCCCCAAATACCAAAATCCACAATTGTTTGAGTCCCCGGTATAAAATGGTGTAGTATTTACATATAACTTATGCAGTCCTCCTCTATAATTTAAACAATGTCTAGATTCCTTATACTACCTAATATAATGTAAATGCTATGTAAATAGTTGCTATGCTGTATTATTTAAGGAATAATCACAAAGAAAAACGTCTGTATATGTTCTGTACAGATTGAATATTTTCTGTCTGCAGTTGGTTGAATCCACGGTTGTAGAATCCATGAACACCACACACGTTTCTCTGTAATTTCATTTTGCAGCCTTGGTTTATAAACAAAACGTCAAACAGCAGTCCTCAGATGGACACTGTGCCCCCTCCTCTTTCTGTACCGCCTACAAACTGAGAAGGGTTTTTACCTTGCTAAATGATTTTTAGAAATCGAAGGAAGAATGTTTCATGACATATGAAAATACGTGCCATTAAAATCTCAGTGTACATAAATAAAGTTTTATTGAGACACGGCCCAATCCATTTGTTTACATGCTGTCTGTGGCTGCTTTTATGCTAGGAGAGCAAAGTTGAGTAGTTACAAGGCTGTGTGGCCTACAAAGCCCAAAGTGTTCACCACGTGGTCATTTGCAGCAAAAGTGTTCAGACTCCTGGGTTCTGCTCTGCATATTGTCCTGTGCCTCACTTTTGTCATATAACGACAGATCCTGGAGGTTTTTTTGTTTTTTTGTTTTTTTTTTTTTTTTTTTTTGAGACAGAGCCTCAAGCTATCCCCCTGGGTAGAGTGCCATGGCATCTCAGCTCACAGCAACCTCCAACTCCTGGGCTCAAGCGAGTCTCCTGCCTCTGCCTCCCAAGTAGCTGGGACCACAGGCGC